>JAMPIV010008433.1:0-18070 GCA_024509875.1 Oreohelix idahoensis
GACAGGAAACAGTTGCCCAGAAGTCGAAGATCGTGCTTACTAAACAGCAAACAGTAGTGTAAAGGTCGAAGATCCTGTTAACTGGACAGAAAACTGTAGAACAGAGGTCGAAGATCCTGCTAACTGGACAGCAAACAGCCCAGATGTGGAAGATAATTCTAAGTGGACAGCAAACTGTAGACCAGAAGTGAAAGTTCCTGCTAACTGGATAGCAAACAGTAACCCAGAGGTCGAAGATCCTGTTAACTGGACAGCAAACAGTAGCCCAGAGGTCGAAGATTCTGCTAACTGGACAGCAAACAGCAGCCAAGAGGTCGAAGATCCTGCTAACTGGACAGCTAACAGTAGTCCAGAGATCGAAGATCCTGCTAACTGGACAGCAAACAGTAGCCCGGAGGTCATAGATCCTGTTAACTGGACAGCAAACAGTAGCCCAGAAGTGGAAGATATTGCTAACTGGACAGACAACAGTATCCCAGAAGTGGAAGATCCTGCTAACTGGACATCAACCAGTAGCGCAGAGGTCGAAGATCCTGTCAACTGCAGAGCAAACAGTAGATCAGAGGTCGAAGATCCTTCTAACTGGACAGCAATCAGGAGCCGAGGGGTCAAAGATCCTGCTAACTTTACAGCAAACTGTAGCAACAAGTGGAAGATGTTGCTAACTGGACAGCAAACAGTAGCGCAGCGGTCGAAGGTCCTGCTAACTGGACAGCAATTGGTAGCACAGAGGTCGAAGATCCTGTTAACTGGACAGCAAACAGTAGCTTAGAGGTCGAAGATCCTACTAACTGGACAGCAAACAGTAGCCCAGAGGTCGAAGATCCTGTTAACTGGACAGCTAACAGTAGCCCAGAGGTCGAAAATTCTGCTAACTGGACAGCACAAAGTAAAGAGTGGTCAAAGATCCTGTTAACTGGACAGCAAACAGTAGCCCAGAGTTCAAAGATCCTGCTAATTGGACAGCAAACATTAGAACATAGGTCTAAGATCCTGCTAACTGGACAGCAAACAGTAGCCCAGAGGTTAAAAGTCCTGCTAACTGGACAGCAAACAGCAGCCAAGAGGTCGAAGATCCTGCTAATTGGACAACAAACAGTAACCAAAGGTCAAAGATCCTGCTAACTAGACACAAAACGTAGCCCAGAAACGGAAGATCAAGCTAACTGGACAGCAAACAGTAGACCAGAGGTCGAAGTTCCTGTTAACTGGACAGCTAACTTTACAGCAAACAGCTAAGACAGCCAGTAGCCCAGGTCGAAGATCCTGTTAACTCGACAGCAAACTATAGCGGAGAAGTCGAAGATCCTGTTAACTGAACAGCAAGAAGTAGCCCAGGGGTCGAAGATCGTGCTAACTGGACAGCAAACAATAGGCCAGAGGTCAATGATCCTTCTAACTGGACAGCAAATAGCCCAGAGGTGTAAGATCTTGCTAACTGGACAGCAAACTGTAGACCAGAAGTGGAAGATCCTGCTAACTGAACAGCAAACAGTATCCCACAGGTCGAAGATCCTGCTTACTAGACAGCAAACAGTAGCCCATAGGTCAAACGTCCTGCTAACTGGACAGCAAACAGTAGCCCATAGGTCAAATGTCCTGCTAACTGGACAGCTAACAGTAACCCAGAAGTAGAAGATCCTGCTAACTGGACAGCAAACAGTAGCCCAGAGGTCGAAGATCCTGCTAACTGGACAGCAAACAGTAGCCCAGAGGTAGAAGATCCTGCTAACTGGACAGCAAACAGTAGCCCAGAGGTCGAAGATCCTGCTAACTGGACAGCAAACAGTAGCCCTGAAGTGGAAGATCCTGCTAACTTGACAGCAAATAATAGCCCAGACGTCAACGATCCTGCTAACTGGACAGCAAACAGTAGCCCAGAAGTCGAAAAATCTGCTAACTGGACAGCAAACAGTAGACCACAGGTCGAAGATCGTGCTAACTGAACAGCAAACAGTAGACCAGAGGTCGAAGATCCTGCTAACTGGCAAACACAGCAAACGAAGATCCTGCTAACTGGACCCAGAGGTCGAAGATCCTGCTAACTGAACAGCAAGCAGTAGCCCAGAGGTCGAAGATCCTGCTAACTGGACAGCAAACAATAGTCCAGAGGTCAAAGATCCTTTTAACTGGACAGCAAACAGCCAAGAGGTGGAAGATCCTGCTAACTGGACAGCAAACTGTAGACCAGAAGTGGAAGTTCCTGCTAACTGAACAGCAAACAGTAGCCCAGAGGTCGACAATTCTGCTAACTGGACAGCAAACTGTAACCCAGAAGTGGAAGATCATGCTAACTGGACAGCAAACAGTAGCACAGCGGTCGAAGATCCTGCTAACTGAACAGCAAACAGTGGCCTAGAGTTCGAAGATCCTGCTAACTGGACAGCAAACAGTAGCCCAGAGGTCGAAGATCCTGCTAACTGAACAGCAAACAGCCCAGAGGTGGAAGATCCTGCTAACTGGACAGCAACCAAAAGCCTAGAGGTGGAAGATCCTGCTAACTGGACAGCAAATAGTAGCCCAGAGGTGGAAGATCCTGCTAACTGGACAGCAAACAGTAGCCCAGAGGTGGAAGATCCTGCTAACTGGACAGCAAACAGTAGCTCAGAGGTCGAAGATCCTGCTAACTGGACAGCAAACAGTAGCCCAGAGGTCGAAGATCCTGCTAACTGGACAGCAAACAGTAGCCCAGAGGTCAAAGATCCTGCTAACTGGACAGCAAACAGTAGAACAGAGGTCAAAGATCTTGTTAACTGGACAGCAAACAGTAGCCCAGAGGTGTAAGATCTTGCAAACTGGACAGCAAACAGTAGCGAAGAGGTCGAAGATCCTGCTAACTGGACAGCAAACAGTAGCCCAGAAGTCGAAGATCCTGCTAACTGGACAGCAAACAGTAGTCCAGAGGTCGAAGATCCTGCTAACTGCACAGCAAACAGTAGCCCAGAGGTGGAAGATCCTGCTAACTGGACAGCAAACAGTAGCTCAGACAGCAAACAGTAGCCCAAATGTCGAAGATCCTGCTAACTGGACAGCAAAGAGTAGCCCAGCGGTAGAAGATCTAGCTAACTGGACAGCAAAAAGTAGACCAGAAGTGGAAGATTCTGCTAACTGGACAGCAAACAGCAGCCCAGATGTCGAAGATTCTGCTAACTGGACAGCAAACAGTAGCACATTGGTGGAACATCCTGCTAACTGGACAGCAAACCGTAGCCGACCGGTCGAAAATCCTGTTAACTGGACAGCAAACAGTAGCCTAGCGGTCGAAGATCCTGTTAACTGGACAGCAAACAGTGGCCTAGAGGTCAAAGATCCTGCTAACTGGACAGCAAACAGTAGCCCAGAGGTCAAAGATCCTGCTAACTGGACAGCAAACAGTAGCCCAGAGGTGGAAGATCCTGCTAACTGGACAGCAAACAGTAGCCCAGAGGTCGAAGATCCTGCTAACTGGACAGCAAACAGTAGCCCAGAGGTCAAAGATCCTGCTAACTGGACAGCAAACAGTAGCCCAGTGGTAGAAGATCCTGCTAACTGGACAGCAAACAGTAGCCCAGAGGTGGAAGATCCTGCTAACTGGACAGCAAACAGTAGCCCAGAGGTCGAAGATCCTGGTAACTGGACAGCAAACAGTAGCCCAGAGGTCAAAGATCCTGCTAACTGGACAGCAAGTAGACCAGAGGTGGAAGATCCTGCTAACTGGACAGCAAACAATAGTCCAGAGGTCGAAAATCCTGCTAACTGGACAGCAAACAGTAGCACAGAGGTCGAAGATCCTGCTAACTGGACAGCAAACAGTAGCCCAGAGGTCGAAGATCCTGCTAACTGGACAGCAAACTGTAGCCCAGAAGTGGAAGATCCTGCTAACTGGACAGCAAACTGTAGCCGGGAGGTCGAAGATGCTGCTAACTGGACAGCAAACAGTAGCCTAGAGGTTGAAGATCCTGTTAACTGGACAGCAAACAGTAGCCCAGAAGTCGAAGATCCTGCTAACTGGACAGCAAACAGTAGACCAGAGGTCGAAGATCCTGCTAACTGGACAGCAAACAGTAGCCCAGGTTTCAAAGATCCTGCTAACTGGACAGCAAACAGTAGACCACAGGTCAAAGATCCTGCTAACTGGACAGCAAACAGTACACCAGAGGTCGAAGATCCTGTTAAATGGACAGCAAACAGTAGCCCAGAGGTCAAAGGTCCTGCTAACTGGACAGCAAACAGTAGCCCAGAGGTCGAAGATCCTGCTAACTGGACAGCAAACAGTAGCCCAGAGGTCGAAGATCCTGCTAAGTGGACAGCAAACAGTAGCCCAGAGGTCGAAGATCCTGCTAACTGGACAGCAAACAGTAGCCCAGGAGCGAAAGATCCTGCTAACTGGACAGCAAACAGTAGTCCAGAGGTCGAAGATCCTGCTAACGGAACAGCAAACAGCCCAGAGGTGGAAGATCCTGCTAACTGGACAGCAAACAGTAGCCCAGCAGTCCAAGATTCTGCTAACTGGACAGCAAACAGCCCAGAGGTGGAAGATCCTGCTAACTGGACAGCAAACTGTAGACCAGAAGTGGAAGATCCTGCTAACTGGACAGCAAACAGTAGCCCAGAGGTCGAAGGTCCTGCTAACTGGACAGCAAACAGTAGCCCAGAGGTCAAAGGTCTTGCTAACTGAACAGCAAACAATAGCCCAGAGTTGAAGATCCTGCTAATTTGACAGTAAACAGCCCAGAGGTGTAAGATCCTGCTAACTCAGCAGCAAACAGTAACCGAGAGGTCGAAGATCCTGCTAACTGGACAGCAAACAGTGTACCAGAGATCGAAGATCCTGCTAATTGAACAGCAAACAGTAAAACAGAGGTCGAAGATACTGATAACTGGACAGCAAACTGTAGAACAGAGGTCGAAGATCATGCTAACTGGACAGCAAACGATAGCCCAGAGGTCAAAGATCCTGCTAACTAGACAGCAAACAGCAGCCCAGAGGTCGAAGATCCTACTAACTGGACAGCAAACAGTAGCCCAGAAGTGAAAGATCCTGCTAACTGGACAGCAAACAGTACCCCAGAAGTGGAAGATCCAGCTATCTGGACAGCAAACCTTAGACCAGAGGTCGAAGATCATGCTAACTGGACAGCAAACAGTAGCCAAGAGGTCGAAGATCATGCTACCTGAACAGCAAACAGTAGCCCAGAGGTCGAAGATCCTGCTAACTGGACAGCAAACAGTAGACCAGAGGTCGAAGATCCTGCTAACTGGACAGCAAACAGTAGCCCAGAAGTGGAAGATCCTGTTAACTGGACAGCAAACAGTAGACCAGAGGTCGAAGATCCTGTTAACTGGACAGCAAACAGTAGACCAGAGGTCGAAGATCCTGCTAACTGGACAGCAAACAGTAGCCCAGAGGTGTAAGATCCTGCTAACTGGACAGCAAACAGTAGCCCAGAGGTGGAAGATCCTGCTAACTGGACAGCAAACAGTAGCCCAGAGGTCGAAGATCCTGCTAACTGGACAGCAAACAGTAGCCCAGAAGTGGAAGATCCTGCTAACTGGACAGCAAACAGTAGCCCAGAGGTCAAAGATCCTGCTAACTGGACAGCAAACAGTAGACCAGAGGTCGAAGATCCTGTTAACTGGACAGCAAATAGTAACCCTAAGGTCGAAGATCCTGTTAACTGAACAGCAAACAGTAGCCCAGAGGTCGAAGATCCTGCTAACTGGACAGCAAACAGTAGACCAGAGGTCAAAGATCCTGCTAACTGGACAGCAAACAGCCCAGAGGTGGAAGATTCTGCTAACTGGACAGCAAACAGTAGACCAGAGGTCGAAGATCCTGTTAACTGGGCAGCAAACAGTAGACCAGAGGTCGAAGATCCTGCTAATTGTACAGCAAACAGTAAAACAGAGGTCGAAGATCCTGATAACTGGACAGAAAACAGTAACCCAGAGGTCGAAAATCCTGCTAACTGGATAGCAAACAGTATAGAAGAGGTGAAAGATCCTGCTAACAACTAGACAGCAAACAGTAGCCCAGAGGTCGAAGATTCTGCAAACCGGACAGCAAACAGTAGCCCAGGGGTTGAAGATCCTGATAACTGGCTAGCAAACAGTAGCCCAGAGGTGGAAGATCCAGCTAACTGGACAGCAAACAGTAGCCCAGAGGTCGAAGATCCTGCAAACTGGACAGCAAACAGTAGCCCAGAGGTCGAAGATCCTGCTAACTGGACAGCAAACAGTAGCCCAGAGGTCGAAGATCCTGCTAACTGGACAGCAAACAGTAAACTAGAGGTCGAAGATCCTGCTAACTGGACAGCAAACAGTAGCCCAGTGGTCAAAGTTCCTGCTAACTGGACAGCAAACAGTAGCCAAGAGGTCAAATATCCTGCTAACTGGACAGCAAACAGTAGCAAAGAGGTGGAAGGTCATGATAACTGGACAGCAAACTGTATCCCAGATGTCGAAGACCATGCTAACTGGACAGGAAACAGTAGCCCAGAAGTCGAATATCCTGCTAACTGGACAGCAAACAGTAGCCCAGAGGTAGAAGATCCTGCTAACTGGACAGCAAACAGTAGCCCAGAGGTCGAAGATCCTGCTAACTGCACAGCAAACAGTAGCCCAGAGGTCGAAGATCCTGCTAACTGGACAGCAAACAGTAGCCCAGAGGTCAAAGATCCTGCTAACTGGACAGCAAACTGTAGCCCAGAAGTGGAAGATCCTGCTAACTGGACAGCAAACAGTAGCCCAGGCGAAGTCCGCTAAGGTCCTGCTAACTGGACAGCAATTGGTAGCACAGAGGTCGAAGATCCTGCTAACTTTACAGCAAACTGTATCGCGGAAGTGGACGATCTTGCTGACTGGACAGCAAACAGTAGCGCAGCAGTCAAAGATCCTGCAAACTAGACAGCAAACGGTAACACAGAGGTCGAAGATCCTGTTTGCTGGACAGCAAATAGTAGACCAGAGGTCGAAGATCCTGCTAACTGGACAGCAAACAGTAGAACAGAGGTCGAAGATCCTGCTAACTGGACAGCAAACAGTAGCCCAGAGGTCGAAGATCCTGCTAACTGGACAGCAAACAGTAGACCAGAGGTCGAAGATCCTGCTAACTGGACACCAAACAGTAGCCCAGAGGTCGAAGATCCTGTTAACTGGACAGCAAACAGTAGCCCAGAGGTCGAACATTCTGCTAACTGGACAGCAAAAAGCATCCAAGAGGTCGAAGATCCTGCTAACTGGACAGCAAACAAAAGCCCTGAGGTGGAAGATGCTGCAAACTGAACACCAAACAGTAGCCCAGAGGTGGAAGATCCTGCTAAGTAGACAGGAAACAGTAGCCCAGAGGTCGAAGATCCTGCTAACTGGACAGCAAACAGTAGCCCAGCGGTCGAAGATCCTGCTAACTGAACAGCAAACAGTAGCCCAGAGGTCGAAGATCCTGCTAACTTGACAGCTAAAAATAGCCCAGAGGTCAAAGATCCTGCTAACTGGACAGCAAACAGCCCGGAGCTGGAAGATCTTGCTAACTCGACAGCAAACAGTAGCCCTGAAGTGGAAGATCCTGCATACTGGACAGCAAACAGTAGCCCAGAGGTCGAAGATCATTCTAACTGGACAGCAAATAGCAGCCCAGAGGTGGAAGATCCTGCTAACTGGACAGCAACTAATAGCTTAGATCTCGAAGATCCTGCAAACTGGACAGTAAACCGTAGCCCAGAGGTCGAAGATCCTGCTAACTGGACAGCAAACACAGCAATTCAGAGGTCAACGATCCTGCTAACTGGACAGAAAAACAGTAGCCCAGAGGTCGAAGATCCTGCTAACTGGACAGCAAACAGTAGCCCAGAGGTCGAAGATCCTGCTAACTGGACAGCAAACAGTAGCCCAGAAGGTCGAAGATCCTGCTAACTGGACAGCAAACAAACAGGAGGTCGAAGATCCTGCTAAATGGACAGCAAACAGTAGCATAGAGGTCGAAGATCCTGCTAACTGGACAGCAAACATTAGGCCAGACGTGGAAGATCCTACTAACTTTACAGCAAACAGTTGCCCAGAGGTCGAAGATCCTGCTAACTGAACAGCAAACTGTAGAACCAGAGGTCGAAGATCCTGTTAATTGGACAGCAAACAGTAGACCAGGGGTCGAAGATCCTATTAACCGAACAGCAAACAGTAGACCAGAGGTCAGAGTTCCTGCTAACTTGACAGCAAACTGTATACCAGAAGTAGAAGATCCTGCAAACTGGACAGCAAATAGTAGACCAGAGGTCAAAGATCCTGTTAACTGGACAGCAAACAATAGACCAGAGGTCGAAGATTCTGCTAACTGGACAGCAAACATAAGACCAGAGGTCGAAGATCCTGCTAACTGGACAGCAAACAGTAGCCCAGAGGTCGAAGATCCTGCTAACTGGACAGCAAACAGTAGTCCAGAGGTCGAAGATCCTGCTAACTGGACAGCAAACAGTAGCCCAGAGGTTGAAGATCTGCTAACTGGACAGCAAAAGATAGCCCAGTGGTGGAAGATCCTGCTAACTGGACAGCAACAACAGTAGCCCAGTAGTTCCAAAGGTCGAAGATCCTGCTAACTGGACAGCAAACAGTAGACCAGAGGTTGAAGATCCTGCTAACTGGACAGCAAATAGTAGCCCAGAGGTCGAAGATCCTGCTAACTGGACAGAAAACAGTAGCCCAGAGGTCGAAGATCCTGCTAACTGGACAGCAAACAGTAGACCAGAGGTCGAAGATCCTGTTAACTGGACAGCAAACAGTAGACCAGAGGTCGAAGATCCTGCTAACTGGACAGCAAACAGTAGACCAGAGGTCGAAGATCCTGCTAACTGGACAGCAAACAGTAGACCAGAAGTGGAAAATCCTGCTAACTGGACAGCAAACAGTAGAGAAGACGTCGAAGATACTGTTAACTGGACAGCAAACAGTAGAACAGAGGTCGAAGATCCTGCTTATTGGTCAGCAAACAGTAGCCCAGAAGTCAAAGATTCTGCTAACTGGGCAGCAAACAGTAGACCAGAAGTTGAAGATCCTGCTAACTGGACAGCAGCAAACAGTAGACCAGAGGTCGAAAATCCTTCTTACTGTGCAGCAAACAGTAGCTCAGATGTCAATGATCCTGCTAACTGGACAGCAAACAGTAGCCCAGATGTCAAAGATCCTGCTAACTGGACAGCAAACAGTTCCCAAGAGGTAGAAGATTCTGCTAACTGGACAGCAAACAGTAGCCCAGAGGTAGAAGTTCCTGCTAACTGGACATCAAACTGTAGACCAGAAGTGGAAGATCCTGCTAACTGGACAGCAAACAGTAGCCTTAGAGAGTCGAAGATCCTGCTAACTGGACAGCAACAGTAGCCAGAGGTCGAAGATCCTGCTAACTGGACAGCAAACAGTAGACCAAGGTCGAAGATCCTTGCTAACTGGACAGCAAACAGTAGCCCAAGGTCGAAGATCCTGCTAACTGGACAGCAAACAGTAGCCCAGAGGTCGAAGATCCTGCTAACTGGACAGCAAACAGTAGCCCAGAGGTCGAAGATTCTGCTAACTGGACAGCACACAGTAGCCCAGAGGTCGAAGATCCTGCTAACTGGAAAGCAAACAGTAGCGCAGAAGTGAAAGATCCTGATAACTTGACAGCAAACAGTAGCCCAGAGGTCAAAGATTCTGCTAACTGATCAGCAAATAGTAACCCAGACATCGAAGATCCTGCTAACTGAACAGCAAACAGTCCAGAGGTGGATGATCCTGCAAACTGGACAGCAAACAAAAGCCCAGAGGTCAAATGTCCTGCCAACCTGACAGCAAACAGTAGCCCAGAAGTGGAAGATCCTGCTAACTGGACAGCAAACAGTAGCCCAGAGGTCGAAGATCCTGCTAACTGGACAGCAAACAGCAGCCCAGAGGTCGAAGATCCTGCTAACTGGACAGCAAACAGTAGCCCAGAGGTCGAAGATCCTGCTAACTGGACAGCAAACAGTAGAACTGAGGTCGAAGATCCTGCTAACTGGACAGCAAACAGTAGCCCAGAGGTCAAAGATCCTGCTAACTGGACAGCAAACAGTAGCCCAGAGGTCAAAGATCCTGCTAACTGGACAGCAAACAGTAGCCCAGAAGTGGAAGATCCTGCTAACTGGACAGCAAACAGTAGCCCAGAGGTCGAAGATAATGTTAACTGGACAGCTAACAGTAGACCAGAGGTCGAAGATCATGTTAACTTAACAGCAAACGGAAGCCCAGAGGTCGAAGATCCTGTTAACTGGACAGCAAACGGAAGCCCAGAGGTCGAAGATCCTGCTAACTGGACAGCAAACAGTACCCCAGAGGTAGAAGATCCTGCTAACTGGACAGCAAACAGTAGCGCAGCGGTCGAAGATCCTGCTAACTGGACAGCAAACAGTAGCCCAGAGGTCGAAGATCCTGTTAACTTAAACTGGACAGAGTCGAAGATCCTGCTAACTGCTAGTAGCCCAGACGTGGAAGATCCTGCTAACTGGACAGCAAACAGTAGCCCAGAGGTCGAAGATCCTGCTAACTGGACAGCAAACAACAGCCCAGAGGTGGAAGATCCTGCTAACTGGACAGCAAACAGTAGCACAGAGGTCGAAGATCCTGCTAACTGGACAGCAAACAGTACCCCAGAGGTAGAAGATCCTGCTAACTGGACAGCAAACAGTAGCGCAGCGGTCGAAGATCCTGCTAACTGGACAGCAAACAGTACCCCAGAGATCGAAGCTCCTGCTAACTGGACAGCAAACAGTAGCCCAAAGGTCGAAGATCCTGCTAACTGCACAGCAAACAGTAGCCCAGAGATCGAAGATCCTGCTAACTGGACAGCAAACAGTAGCCCAGAAGTCGAAGATCCTGCTAACTGCACAGCAAACAGTAGCCCAGAGGTCGAAGATCCTGCTAACTGGACAGCAAACAGTAGCCCAAAGGTCGAAGATCCTGCTAACTGGACAGCAAACAGTAGCACAGAGGTCGAAGATCCTGCTAACTGGACAGCAAACAGTAGCCCAGAGGTCGAAGATCCTGCTAACTGGACAGCAAACAGTAGCCCAGAGGTCGAAGATCCTGCTAACTGGACAGCAAACAGTAGCCCAGAGGTCGAAGATCCTGTTAACTGGACAGCAAACAGTAGACCAGAGGTTGAAGATCCTGCTAACTGGAAACAAACTGTAAACCACAGGTCGAAGATCCTGCTAACTGAAAAGCAAACAGTAGACCAGATGTCGAAGCTCCTGCTAACTGGACAGCAAACAGTAGCCCAGAGGTCGAAGATCCTGCTAACTGGACAGCAAACAGTATCCCAGAGGTCGAAGATCCTGCTAACTGGACAGCAAACAGTAGACCAGAGGTCGAAGATCCTGCTAACTGGACAGCAAACAGTAGCTTAGAGGTCGAAGATCCTGCTAACTGGACAGCAAACAGTAGCTCAGAGGTTAAAAGTCCTGCTAACTGGAAAGCAAACAGCAGCCAAGAGGTCGAAGATCCTGCTAATTGGGCAGCAAACAAAAGCTCTGAAGAGGAAGATCCTGCTAACTGGACAGCAAACAGTAGCCCAGAAGTGGAAGATCCTGCTAACTGGACAGCAAACAGTAGCCCAGAGGTCAAAGGTCCTGCTAACTGGACAGCAAACAGTAGACCAGAGGTCGAAGATCCTGTTAACTGGACAGCAAACAGTAGACCAGAGGTCGAAGATCCTGCTAACTGAACAGCAAACAGTAGCCCAGAGGTCGAAGATCCTGCTAACTGGACAGCAAACAATAGTCCAGAGGTCAAAGATCCTTTTAACTGGACAGCAAACAGCCAAGAGATGGAAGATCCTGCTAACTGGACAGCAAACTGTAGACCAGAAGTGGAAGTTCCTGCTAACTGAACAGCAAACAGTAGCCCAGAGGTCGACAATTCTGCTAACTGGACAGCAAACAGTAACCCAGAGGTCGAAGATCCTGCTAACTGAACAGCAAACAGTAGCCCAGAGGTCGAAGATCCTGCTAACTGGACAGCAAACAGTAGCCCAGAGGTCGAAGATCTTGCTAACTGGACAGGAAAAAGCAATTCTGAGGTCAACGATCCTGCTAATTGGACAGGAAACAGTTGCCCACAGGTCATAGATCCTGCTAACTGGACAGCAAACAGTAGCCCAGAGGTAGAAGATCCTGCTAACTGGAAAGCAAACAGTAGCCCAGAATTCGAAGATCCTGCTAACTGGACAGCAAACAGTAACTCAGAGGATAAAGATCCTGCTAACTGGACAGCAAACAGTAGCCCAGAGGTCAATGATCCTGTTAACTGGACAGCAAACTGTAGAACAGAGGTCGAAGATCCTGCTAACTGGACAGCAAACAGCCCAGATGTGGAAGATAATTCTAAATGGACAGCAAACTGTAGACCAGAAGTGAAAGTTCCTGCTAACTGGACAGCAAACAGTAGCCCAGAGGTCGAAGATCCTGTTAACTGGACAGCAAACAGTAGCCCAGAGGTCGAAGATCCTGCTAACTGGACAGCAAACAGTAGACCAGAGGTTGAAGATCCTGCTAACTGGACAGCAAACTGTAGACCAGAAGTGAAAGTTCCTGCTAACTGGACAGCAAACAGTAGCCCTGAGGTAAAAGATCCTGCTAACTGGACAGCAAACAGTAGCCCAGAAGTGGAAGATATTGCTAACTGGACAGACAACAGTATCCCAGAAGTGGAAGATCCTGCTAACTGGACAGCAAACAGTAGCGCAGAGGTCGAAGATCCTGTCAACTGCAGAGCAAACAGTAGACCAGAGGTCGAAGATCCTTCTAACTGGACAGCAATCAGTAGCTCAGAGGTCAAAGATCCTGCTAACTTTACAGCAAACTGTAGCAAGGAAGTGGAAGATGTTGCTAACTGGACAGCAAACAGTAGCGCAGCGGTTGAAGGTCCTGCTAACTGGACAGCAATTGGTAGCACAGAGGTCGAAGATCCTGTTAACTGGACAGCAAACAGTAGCTTAGAGGTCGAAGATCCTACTAAATGGACAGCAAACAGTAGCCCAGAGGTCGAAGATCCTGTTAACTGGACAGCAAAAAGTAGAACAGAGGTCGAAGATCCTGCTAACTGGACAGCAAACAGTAGAACAGAGGTCGAAGATCCTGCTACATGGACTGCAGAAAGTAGCCGAGAGGTCAATGATCCTTCTAACTGGACAGGTTAGACCAGAGGTCGAAGATCCTGCTAACTGGACAGCAAACAGTAGCCCCAGAGGTAAAAGTCCTGCTAACTGGACAGCAAACAGTAGCCACGAGGTTAAAAGTCCTGCTAACTGGACAGCAAAGAGTAGCACAGCGTTGGAAGGTCCTGCTAACTGGACAGCAAACAGTAGCCCAGAAGTGGAAGATCCTGCTTAATGGACAGCATACAGTAGCCCAGAGGTCAAAGGTTCTGCTAACTTTACAGCAAACAGTAGACCGAAGGTCGAAGATCCTGTTAACTCGACAGCAAACTATAGCGGAGAAGTCGAAGATCCTGTTAACTGAACAGCAAGCAGTAGCCCAGGGGTCGAAGATCGTGCTAACTGGACAGCAAACAATAGTTCAGAGGTCACAGATTCTGAAAACTGGACAGCAAACAGCCCAGAGGTAGAAGATTCTGCTAACTGGACAGCAAACTGTAGACCAGAAGTGGAAGATCCTGCTAACTGAACAGCAAACAGTAGCATAGAGGTCGAAGATTCTGCTAACTGGACAGCAAACAGTAACTCAGAGGTCGAAGATCCTGCTTACTAAACAGCAAACAGTAGCCCAAAGGTCGAAGATCCTGCAAAGTGGACAGCAAAAAGTAGCCCAGAGGTCGAAGATCTTGCTAACTGGACAGGAAACAGCAATTCTGAGGTCAACGATCCTGCTAATTGGACAGGAAACAGTTGCCCACAGGTCATAGATCCTGCTAACTGGACAGCAAACAGTAGCCCAGAGGTAGAAGATCCTGCTAACTGGACAGCAAACAGTAGCCCAGAAATCGAAGATCCTGCTAACTGGACAGCAAACAGTAACTCAGAGGATGAAGATCCTGCTAACTGGACAGCAAACAGTAGCCCAGAGGTCAATGATCCTGTTAACTGGACAGAAAACTGTAGAACAGAGGTCGAAGATCCTGCTAACTGGACAGCAAACAGCCCAGATGTGGAAGATAATTCTAAGTGGACAGCAAACTGTAGACCAGAAGTGAAAGTTCCTGCTAACTGGATAGCAAACAGTAACCCAGAGGTCGAAGATCCTGTTAACTGGACAGCAAACAGTAGCCCAGAGGTCGAAGATTCTGCTAACTGGACAGCAAACAGTAGCCCAGAGGTCGAAGATCCTGCTAACTGGACAGCAAACAGTAGCCCAGAGGTCGAAGATCCTGTTAACTGGACAGCAAACAGTAGACCAGAGGTCGAAGATCCTGTTAACTGGACAGCAAACAGTAGCCCAGAAGTCGAAGATCCTGCTAACTGGACAGCAAACAGCCATGAGGTTTAAGATCGTGCTAACTGGACAGCAAACAGTAGCCCAGCGGTCGAAGATCCTGCTAACTGGACAGCAAACAGTAGCCAAGAGGTCGAAGATCCTGCTAACTGGACAGCAAACAGTAGCCCAGAGGTTGAAGATCCTGCTAACTGGACAGCAAACAGTAGCCCAGAGGTGGAGGAACCTGCTAACTGGACAGCAAACAGTAGCCCAGAGGTGGAAGATCCTGCTAACTGGACAGCAAACAGTAGACCAGAGGTCGAAGATCCTGTTAACTGGACAGCAAACAGTAGACCAGAGGTCGAAGCTCCTGCTAACTGGACAGCAAACAGTAGCCCAGATGTCAAAAATCCTGCTAACTGGACAGCAAACAGTAGCCCAGCGGTCGAAGATCCTGCTAACTGGACAGCAAACAGTAGCCCAGAGGTCAAAAATCCTACTAACTGGACAGCAAACAGTAGCCCAGCGGTCGAAGATCCTGCTAACTGGACAGCAAACAGTAGCCCAGAGGTCGAAGATCCTGCTAACTGGACAGCAAACAGTAGCCCAGAAGTGGAAGATCCTGCTAACTGGACAGCAAACAGTAGCCCAGAGGTCGAAGATTCTGCTAACTGGACAGCAAACAGTAGCCAAGAGGTGGAAGATCCTGCTAACTGGACAGCGAACAGTAGCCCAGAGGTGAACGATTCTGCTAACTGGACAGCAAACAGTAGCCCAGAGGTAATAGGTCCTGCTAACTGGACAGCAAACAGTAGCGCAGCAGTCGAAGATCCTGCTAACTGAACAGCAAACAGCAGCCCAGAGGTTAAAGATCCTGCTAACTGAACAGCAAACAGTAGCCCAGAGGTCGAAGATCCTGCTAACTGGACAGCAAACAGTAGCCCAGCGGTCGAAGATCCTGCTAACTGGACAGCAAACAGTAGCCCAGAGGTCGAAGATCCTGCTAACTGGACAGCAAATGTAGCCAGAAGGTCGAAGATCCTGCTAACTGGACAGGAAAAACAGTAGCAATTCAGAGGTCGAAGATCCTATTAACTGGACAGCAAACAGTAGCCCAGAGGTGGAAGATCCTGCTAACTGGACAGCAAACAGTAGCCCAGCAGTCGAAGATCCTGCTAACTGGACAGCAAACAGCAGCCCAGAGGTCGAAGATCCTGCTAACTGGACAGCAAACAGTAGCCCAGAGGTCGAAGATCCTGCTAACTGGACAGCAAACAGTAGCCCAGAGGTTGAAGATCCTGCTAACTGGACAGCAAACAGTAGCCCAGAAGTCGAAGCTCCTGCTAACTGGACAGCAAACAGTAGCCCAGTTGTCAAAGATCTTGCTAACTGGACAGCAAACAGTAGCCCAGAAGTCGAAGATCCTGTCAACTGAACAGCAAACAGTAGACCAGAGGTCGAAGTTCCTGCTAACTGGACAGCAAACAGTAGCTCAGAGGTCGAAGATCCTGCTAACTGGACAGCAAACAGTAGCCCAGAGGTCGAAGATCCTGCTAACTGGACAGCAAACAGCAGCCCAGAGGTCAAAGATCCTGCTAACTGGACAGGAAACAGTAGCCCAGAGGTCGAAGATCCTGCTAATTGGACAGCAAACAGTAGAACAGAGGTCGAAGATCCTGCTAACTGGACAGCAAACAATAGCCCAGAGGTTGAAGTTCCTGCTAACTGGACAGCAAACAGTAGCTCAGAGGTCGAAGATCCTGCTAACTGGACAGCAAACAGTAGACCAGAGGTCGAAGATCCTGCTAACTGGACAGCAAACAGTAGCCCAGAGGTCGAAGATCCTGCTAACTGGACAGCAAACAGCAGCCCAGAGGTCGAAGATCCTGCTATCTGGACAGCAAAAACAAGCCCCTGAGGTGAAGGTCGAAGATTCTGCTAACTGGACAGCAAACAGTAGACCAGAGGTCAAAGATCCTGCTAACTGGACAGCAAACCGTAGACCAGAAGTGGAAGATCCTGCTAACTGGACAGCAAACAATAGCCAAGTGGTCGAAGATTATGCTACCTGGACAGCAAACCGTAGCCCAGAGGTAGAAGATCCTGCTAACTGGACAGAAAACTGAACAGACGAAGCAACTTGACAGCAAACAGCCCAGAAGTGGAAGATCGTGCTAACTGGACAGCAAACTGTAGAACAGAAGTGAAAAATCCTGCTAACTGGACAGCAAACAGTAACCCAGAGGTCGAAGATCCTGCTAACTGGACAGCAAACAGTAGCCCAGAAGTGGAAGATATTGCTAACTGGACAGACAACAGTATCCCAGAAGTGGAAGATCCTGCTAACTGGACAGCAAACAGTAGCGCAGAGGTCGAAGATCCTGTCAACTGCAGAGCAAACAGTAGACCAGAGGTCGAAGATCCTTCTAACTGGACAGCAAACAGTAGCTCAGAGGTCAAAGATCCTGCTAACTTTACAGCAAACTGTAGCAAGGAAGTGGAAGATGTTGCTAACTGGACAGCAAACAGTAGCGCAGCGGTCGAAGGTCCTGCTAACTGGACAGCAATTGGTAGCACAGAGGTCGAAGATCCTGTTAACTGGACAGCAAACAGTAGCTTAGAGGTCGAAGATCCTACTAACTGGACAGCAAACAGTAGCCCAGAGGTCGAAGATCCTGTTAACTGGACAGCAAACAGTAGAACAGAGGTCGAAGATCCTGCTAACTGGACAGCAAACAGTAGCCCAGAGGTCGAAGATCCTGTTAACTGGACAGCAAACAGTAGACCAGAGGTCGAAGATCCTGCTAACTGGACAGCAAACAGTAGCCCCGAGGTTAAAAGTCCTGCTAACTGGACAGCAAAGAGTAGCCCAGCGTTGGAAGGTCCTGCTAACTGGACAACAAACAGTAGACCAGAGGTCGAAGATCCTGCTAACTGGACAGCAAACAGTAGCCCAGAAGTGGAAGATCCTGCTTACTGGACAGCATACAGTAGCCCAGAGGTCAAAGGTTCTGCTAACTTTACAGCAAACAGTAGACCAGAGGTCGAAGATCCTGTTAACTCGACAGCAAACTATAGCCCAGAAGTCGAAGATCCTGTTAACTGAACAGCAAGCAGTAGCCCAGGGGTCGAAGATCGTGCTAACTGGACAGCAAACAATAGTTCAGAGGTCACAGATTCTGAAAACTGGACAGCAAACAGCCCAGAGGTAGAAGATTCTGCTAACTGGACAGCAAACTGTAGACCAGAAGTGGAAGATCCTGCTAACTGAACAGCAAACAGTAGCATAGAGGTCGAAGATTCTGCTAACTGGACAGCAAACAGTAACTCAGAGGTCGAAGATCCTGCTTACTAAACAGCAAACAGTAGCCCAAAGGTCGAAGATCCTGCAAAGTGGACAGCAAAAAGTAGCCCAGAGGTCGAAGATCTTGCTAACTGGACAGGAAACAGCAATTCTGAGGTCAACGATCCTGCTAATTGGACAGGAAACAGTTGCCCACAGGTCATAGATCCTGCTAACTGGACAGCAAACAGTAGCCCAGAGGTAGAAGATCCTGCTAACTGGACAGCAAACAGTAGCCCAGAAATCGAAGATCCTGCTAACTGGACAGCAAACAGTAACTCAGAGGATGAAGATCCTGCGAACTGGACGTGGAAGA
>JAMPIV010008434.1:0-86280 GCA_024509875.1 Oreohelix idahoensis
GCCTTTGGAATTCAGAGTTTTAAGAGCTTAACTTCATGCTGTCTCTCTTTCTCTTCTCCTTCTCATGCTGTTCTCTCTTCCTTCTCTCTCCTTCTCATGCTGATCCCTCTCTCTCCTTCTCTCTTTCCTCCAGCTGTCTCTCTTCTCTCTTTTCCCTCCTTCTCTCGTTCGTTCGCCCTGCGAATTTCCATTTCTTCATCCATCTTCTTCTGCTGTAAAAGACGGTCTTCCCTTTCCCTCTCTCTAGCTTCTGCTTCTTTCCTCTTGAGTTCTTCTTTTTCCTCTTTAGCTTCAGCTGCTTTCCTCTCCGCATCATATCTCTCAAGTTCGTCTCTGACAAAAGCTTTCGCTTCCTCTCCTTCCAGTCCCTCCTCTCTCGCTTCGTCCCTGAGGAGTTGTCTAAGCTTTGCCCTCTCGGCCATATTATGTCAGTGACTGAGACTAGTGGAGAACGAAAATAGGAAAAAGGATACACTGGTTCCTAACACTTACGAGAAAAAAATTTCCAAAAATACAAAAGATGATATCCTTAACCCTGGGATACCTCCTCCAAAGTAAAATCTAACTATCGCTGCTATTATCGGCAATAAAGCACTCAATGCAAAACACGACTACGCCAAATAAATGGTAGTTAAGATTACAACTGAAAAATAAGTTGCTACAGTGGAAAAGCAAAAGAATATTGCAAAAATTAAAGAGAAAAATAATCCCTTAATTTTTAAAAATCCACTATAAGTTCGCCCCTGAAGTCAGATCGGGTAAGGGAGGGAATTAATCTGGACAAAAAGTCCGAAACACACTCCTTAACTTAGTTCAAACGCCGTTCTGCCTCAGTACGCAGTGAATGTTATACACTCACCACTTTACCAGCATTTAGTATTACAATCAGCAGTTAACATATATCCCGACAAAATCAACCTGTAACCAAAATGTATATTATTCAAAGATGCTGTGGAAAAAAAAAACTTATTAGTTTGTGTGGTCAGCACGCCCGTAAACAGATCGCTAGTCTAGGGGGTAATATTTTTTTAAAAGATACACAGTCACAAGACATCACACTCTTACTCTATATCAGAATACAGAATCTTAAGTTCAAAATCTAGATAGACGAGTCCACATTTGTCGTACTCGTCTTCCTATTCTAAGTTCAAAAATCCTACGGACGAGAACCCATTTGTCGTACTCGTCTTCCTATTCTAAGTTCAAAAATCCTACGGACGAGAACCCATTTGTCGTAGATTTTCGATAGGAGAATTAAGACTAGGTTTGGTCCCTTCTGAATAGGTTTGAATAGGTGATAGACTCAGTGAGAGTTAGTGAAAGGTAATAGAATTTCCACACACGTGAGATGATAGATTTTGATATAGTGGCTGTCTCTGAAAGCGAAAAGAATTCTTCTCTCTCTCACCTATCTTCTACAACAGTTGTTACAGCGTCAGACAGACTACACCAATATACATATTACGTATATTTCTATCACTCACAGGCACGCACATACACATACACGTGACGACAGGTAAACACACAGACGTGGGAAAACTATAACAATGATATATATATTATCTAGAACGAGCTGACCAAACACGATTATTAAGTTCAAGAGCGATTTTAATATCAGGAAAAATCGGCTCACAACATCAAAGAAAGTACATCAAGGAAAATACATATACACATAGTCATAAAAATTCAAGGAAATCTTGCAAGGATGATAGCCCCGTTATAGTGTTAACTCTAGGTTTAGCCCGGCCCCGTTAAGAGAACAGATGATGGCGCCCGAGTCACAGATACATACGGTTTGAGTCTAAGAGTTTTCTTTGTTTTATCTCGTAATTATATGCACAGAGTTTGAAAAAAATCTGATTTAACCTAAGACAAAAACACAAGAACTCTAGCCTTAGCAACAAATTATGCAGATTGAAAAAAAAAATTAGGACAGCAACAGGGTGTCAAAGATATAATAGTGAAAATATCACTCAAACCAGCGTACACTCATTCATTCCGCCATGGCCTCTCATACATGTACTCACGACTTTGCTCGCTGCCTCTTGGAACACACTGATTTTAGATCTTCACACAGACTAAAAAAAAAATGCAGTCTTCTGCCAAGAAGTCCCCAGTTCCAAAAGACGTATTTAACTCGGAGTCTCCGGGAACGACTACTTGGGTGTGCAAATTTGTTCAAATGTCTGATTAAGTCACCTAACAATTATTCCAGGCGCGGGAGTTAGCAGAGCACAGTGTCAATAGCGTAGGTTTCTAAAATGATGAATGTCAGGTCGGTGCCTTCCCTCAGTATAGGATTCACTTTAGTCACACCACAGATTTGTCCACAAAAAATATATATATATAGTCGGGAAATGTTATTTAATACTTGAAGTATTTCGCGCCACCAGACAGAAAAATTACGTAGAGTTTCTAGAAGAAATTAAGATCTGGCTCCAAGGTCCAGTATTTATCATTACAGTCTTTGAAAACCCGTTATTGGGATGTAGTATTTCTGGCTAACTCGGGTTGCATATGCCTGTTAGACCAGTGGTACTTGAGAAACCCACGTGGTTTAAAATAAGGACTGTCTATTTCTTCACAAGTATGGAAACTACTACTAGGTGCTGGTAAAGTTAGGGTCACCCCAAAACTTTCACTGTGTGGAGGAAAAATAACACATATAATATAATAAACAGAATCTGTACTGGTTATAACTTACATTTTAAACTTGCAAGCAGAGAGCTTTGCTTATCATTTAAACTTCCCGTGACGTAAGTTATATTTAAAAAATCAGCAATCCTCATGAATTAGGAACACGTGCGTATTCCGTCACCATTCATGAGGCTCGATTCTAGAGTTTATACGTTAGTTTAGAAAAATACACTCGACTGAGTATTAGCGGTTAAATTAAATTCATAAATAGCTACAATTGCCGTTATAAGCTAGAAATTTTAATTTTATTCTGCTTTCCACTGAATGCTTCCCTAGAAAATATAATAGCCTACCACTTTATTTCTCTTCTGCGCTAAAGAAATAGATTA
This sequence comes from Oreohelix idahoensis, assembly GCA_024509875.1. Taxonomy (NCBI): domain Eukaryota; kingdom Metazoa; phylum Mollusca; class Gastropoda; order Stylommatophora; family Oreohelicidae; genus Oreohelix; species Oreohelix idahoensis. The sequence continues at coordinate 3,027 of JAMPIV010008434.1, forward strand.
AAATGAATTAAGCGATTAAACACTTTAACACTCACAAAATCTATATATCTATCATATTAATTACCTCAACCACAGAATTTCAGGTAGTCGCACAACTTAAGAATAAAAATGCTGAAAATATTTCTGGAAGTCTAGAAGTTCGACAAATTGCCGAAACAAACTGAGATCTTCGCTAACAGCTATTCTGTTTACGAGCAACCTATCTACTGTGAGTCTATGAGCGAGAATGAAATTAAAGTTTCAAACTTGGCCAATATCTTTAAAATCGGACACAGGATCCTAATCTTATTTCGCCAAGCGAAATAGTCTCCCCTGTCCGTATAACACCTTCGTCCGCTTATCGCGTGACGTAACAGCCATCAGTGGCCGAGGGCTTGCATGAGTTGCAAATCTCAGACCACCGTCTGCAGTGCGGAGTGGATTTTCACGCTAAGCCGGGTTTTTTCCTGACGAAAAAACCTCATGCGTTTACTGAAATGCAGACTCTCTGTCTACTTTCCATGTCCCTCGGGTGAATTTTCACGCCCCAGGCCAGAGACCCTCAGACGAATGTCTAGCGAATGCTGTAAATTCACGCCTATCGTCCGACCAGCGCGACTGACATGTACGCAATACCACCCAGGTGCGATTCTCAGTTTTAGAGAAAGGAAAACAGGTAAAGTTTGCGAATTATATGAAAATAATATTCGCAAAAACGAATGGATGAAAAATATACAGGAAAAAATGAAATACAGAGATAATAAAAGAGAGAAATCGGGTGAAAGAATAGGAAGAAGATGTAGGAAATTAAATGAATATAAACCCTACGTGACAGAGCCTCCCCCCTTTAAGATATGGAAGCACTCCATGTCTACGTTATGGAGTTTAATTTCCTATAACCGTAGCTTCGGGGTGTCTGTCTTCTTCCCTCTCCTCTTCCCCCTCCATCTCTGTCCAATTCCTACTCAAGTCCACTCCTCAAAGTTTCCTTCCCCTGGAATGTCTCATATGCGCGCTTGAAAGAGCGTCGCCGCTTCTGACATTTTTGAAAGATTTCCTGTGATAGCGGTGGAATATCCCTGCCACTATCGTCATCTTCGTCAGTTTTGGCGATCGTCAGGAGATGGTCGGAGGTTGGCACTGGTTTTTCCAAGTATCTCTTTAAGAGATTTAAATGGAAAACCTTCTCCTTTCCTTCAATAGAGATCTGGTAGTTAGCCTTAGAAATCTTTTTCAGGACGGTAAACGGCCCTTGCCATCCGATCTTCAGTTGGTTGTTCTCGGTAGGGAGCAACACCAAAACTTTCTCTCCTGCTTCCAGTTCTCTCTCTTCCGCGACTTTCCTGTATCGGTTAGCGTGCTTGGTGCGTGCTCGCTTAAAGTTAGTCGTTGCTAGGTCCCACCCTAGTTTCAACCGTTCCTTTAAAACCGACACATATTTACTGGCTGAGACAACTGTCTCATCAGCCTTCTCGTCTGTCAGAGACTGAAGTAAGGCTTCAAGCGGGCCCTTAATGGGTCTGCCGAATAAGAGTGTAGCTGGCGGAAATCCTGTGGAAGTATGAGGAGATTCTCTGTAGCCAAATAATGCTGCAGGAATACAGAGATCCCAATCTTCAGGTTTCACTTGTGCCAGCTTACTTAGCATCATGGTGAGGTTTCCATTAGCACGTTCCACGAGCCCATTTCCGGCCGGAGTATATGGCTTAGTGTGGATGTGCTGGGTCCTCAAGATCTTAACGATCTCATCCATCAACAGGTTTCGGTATGGAGATCCATTATCCGTCAACACTTGCTGAGGGAATCCCAACCGAGTGAAAATCTGCACGAGGGCTTCTGCGACATGCTTGGCATCTGCGCATGTTAGCGGGATAGCTTCTGCCCATAAAGTGCATGTATCGACTAAGGTCAGGATGAACCTGTTCCTTCTTTTAGTCCTTTCGAAAGGCCCTAAAATGTCGATCACAACCCGTTCGAATGGTGTTCCCATTATTGGCATTTCACCCATGTGGACTGGGGGTGTCCGTTGCTTGGGTGGTACACGTTGGCACTGGGCACAGGATTTGACGTACCTGATAATATCAGTATTCACTCCTGGCCACCAATAATGAGTGGTTATACGTTGGTTTGTGGCGTTCTGTCCCATATGTCCGCTAAAGGGAAGAGAGTGCCCCATTTCTAGGATTTGGCTTCTGTACTGTTTCGGTACTAGGAGCTGGTTGTAACCTTGGTCAGGCTTGCCCGTTCTCCGATAAAGTACGCCATCCTCAGAAAAAATGTCCCCGTGCTGTTTGGGTTCCTTAGCCATGGGCAGTTTCCTAAAGCAGGGTGCCAAAGTAGGGTCCTTGTATTGCGCTTCTTTAAGTTCCATAGGTAACAAATTAGGCGCAGGCTCCCGTTCCTTCTTGGTTTGCCCTCTTGTAGTTACCGCTGCCACAATCGGCTCTTCCGGTTTCCCAATACACACGTATCTCCCGCCAAGTATGACTGGGTAGATGGGATCATCCATAACAGCCGCTTTGATCACGCCTCTGACAAAGTCAGAGTGTATCTCCACCAATGCGATGGGAAGCGCTGTAGGTGCATCACTCTTACGAACTCCACAAAGTTTGACGGTCTCTCCTGTCTCTTGACCGGGTTTAACCAGCTTTCTGGCAACAATGCAATCGTAAGAAAGCCCCGTGTCAAATAAGCAAGAAGTTTGAGAACCGTTCAAAATAACAATACCTCGCGTTGAGGGTCTATCCCCAACAGGTTGGGAATCACTGTCAATAATTCCGCCTTGCGAGACTGTCAATAAGCATCCGATGCGTTTTGGCTCGGTGTGCTCGGTCTGATCATATGTCCCGTGCTCAGGGGTTCTCCCTTTGCCACCTTGTCCTTTCTGGCTACGCTGCCATGTAGGGCGGTCGGGTTGATCAGACTGTTTGGGGTGGTTGGGGTACTTGTTCTTGTAGAACTTGGATTTTTCAGGAGGGGGGTTTTGAGGTCCAGTTTCTCTGTGTGGTTGTAGGTTAGAAGCCTGAGAAGATTGCTCTAGGTTATGTTTTCGAAAATGCTCCTCTGTCGGTTTCCGCTTTGTGGCCGGTAGTTCAGCCAGCGCATTGTGATAACGCTCAGACTTTTCCAAAATGTCTTCAAGTTTTTCTGCCCCCTGCTCAGCGAGAAATCTCCGGGTATCAGCAGACAAAGTGTTCTTTATTTGTTCAGTTAGAACAAGTTCCTCAAGACCTTCATAGGTAGAGGGGAGCTGCGAAAGCTCAAGGCACTTTGTTAGATATCCCTTAAGACGAGATGAGAACTGGTGAAAAGTTTCAGAATTCTCTTTCCGGCTGTTGCGAAACAGTTGCAAAAACTTGCGAGCGTTCATTTCAAAGCGCTCCAGTAACGCTTTCTTCAACACATCGTAGTCGTCTTGTTGGCTACTTTCCAGCTTAGAATAAACATCATAAGCAGAACCTTTTAGGGCCTGGGAAAGTTTCATATTCCAACGCGACCTCTCTAACCCGTACAGAGTTGCAATTTTCTCAAATTTTTCTAACCATGTGTCAATCTTCTCATTTGGACAAGGAAAAGATTCAAGAGTGAAAGACATAGCATTTAGTTGAAGAGATTGAGTGTTAGCAGGGTCAGTTAAGGAAGAATGAGGAGAAGACTCTCCATTGCTGGAGGTAGAGGCAGCCCCACGCCTTTGGAATTCCAGAGTTTTAAGAGCTAACTCATGCTGTCTCTCTTCTCTCTCCTTCTCATGCTGTCTCTCTTCTCTCTCCTTCTCATGCTGTCTCTCCTTCTCTCTTTCCTCATGCTGTCTCTCCTTCTCTCGTTCGTTCGCCCTGCGAATTTCCATTTCTTCATCCATCTTCTTCTGCTGTAAAAGACGGTCTTCCCTTTCCCTCTCTCTAGCTTCTGCTTCTTTCCTCTTGAGTTCTTCTTTTTCCTCTTTAGCTTCAGCTGCTTTCCTCTCCGCATCATATCTCTCAAGTTCGTCTCTGACAAAAGCTTTCGCTTCCTCTCCTTCCAGTCCCTCCTCTCTCGCTTCGTCCCTGAGGAGTTGTCTAAGCTTTGCCCTCTCGGCCATATTATGTCAGTGACTGAGACTAGTGGAGAACGAAAATAGGAAAAAGGATACACTGGTTCCTAACACTTACGAGAAAAAAATTTCCAAAAAAATCAAAAGATGATATCCTTAACCCTGGGATACCTCCTCCAAATTAAAATCTAACTATCGCTGCTATTATCGGCAATAAAGCACTCAATGCAAAACACGACTACGCCAAATAAATGGTAGTTAAGATTACAACTGAAAAATAAGTTGCTACAGTGGAAAAGCAAAAGAATATTGCAAAAATTAAAGAGAAAAATAATCCCTTAATTTTTAAAAATCCACTATAAGTTCGCCCCTGAAGTCAGATCGGGTAAGGGAGGGAATTAATCTGGACAAAAAGTCCGAAACACACTCCTTAACTTAGTTCAAACGCCGTTCTGCCTCAGTACCCAGTGAATGTTATACACTCACCACTTTACCAGCATTTAGTATTACAATCAGCAGTTAACATATATCCCGACAAAATCAACCTGTAACCAAAATGTATATTATTCAAAGATGCTGTGGAAAAAAAAACTTATTAGTTTGTGTGGTCAGCACGCCCGTAAACAGATCGCTAGTCTAGGGGGTAATATTTTTTTAAAAGATACACAGTCACAAGACATCACACTCTTACTCTATATCAGAATACAGAATCTTAAGTTCAAAATCCAGATAGACGAGTCCACATTTGTCGTACTCGTCTTCCTATTCTAAGTTCAAAAATCCTACGGACGAGAACCCATTTGTCGTACTCGTCTTCCTATTCTAAGTTCAAAAATCCTACGGACGAGAACCCATTTGTCGTAGATTTTCGATAGGAGAATTAAGACTAGGTTTGGTCCCTTCTGAATAGGTTTGAATAGGTGATAGACTCAGTGAGAGTTAGTGAAAGGTAATAGAATTTCCACACACGTGAGATGATAGATTTTGATATAGTGGCTGTCTCTGAAAGCGAAAAGAATTCTTCTCTCTCTCACCTATCTTCTACAACAGTTGTTACAGCGTCAGACAGACTACACCAATATACATATTACGTATATTTCTATCACTCACAGGCACGCACATACACGTGACGACAGGTAAACACACAGACGTGGGAAAACTATAACAATGATATATATATTATCTAGAACGAGCTGACCAAACACGATTATTAAGTTCAAGAGCGATTTTAATATCAGGAAAAATCGGCTCACAACATCAAAGAAAGTACATCAAGGAAAATACATATACACATAGTCATAAAAAATTCAAGGAAATGTTGCAAGGATGATAGCCCCGTTATAGTGTTAACTCTAGGTTTAGCCCGGCCCCGTTAAGAGAACAGATGATGGCGCCCGAGTCACAGATACATAGGGTTTGAGTCTAAGAGTTTTCTTTGTTTTATCTCGTAATTATATGCACAGAGTTTGAAAAAAAAAATCTGATTTAACCTAAGACAAAAACACAAGAACTCTAGCCTTAGCAACAAATTATGCAGATTGAAAAAAAAAATTAGGACAGCAACAGGGTGTCAAAGATATAATAGTGAAAATATCACTCAAACCAGCGTACACTCATTCATTCCGCCATGGCCTCTCATACATGTACTCACGACTTTGCTCGCTGCCTCTTGGAACACACTGATTTTAGATCTTCTTCACACAGACTCAAAAAAATGCAGTCTTCTGCCAAGAAGTCCCCAGTTCCAAAAGACGTATTTAACTCGGAGTCTCCGGGAACGACTACTTGGGTGTGCAAATTTGTTCAAATGTCTGATTAAGTCACCTAACAATTATTCCAGGCGCGGGAGTTAGCAGAGCACAGTGTCAATAGCGTAGGTTTCTAGAAATGATGAATGTCAGGTCGGTGCCTTCCCTCAGTATAGGATTCACTTTAGTCACACCACAGATTTGTCCACAAAATATATATATATATATATAGTCGGGAAATGTTAGTTAATACTTGAAGTATTTCGCGCCACCAGGCAGAAAAATTACGTAGAGTTTCTAGAAGAAATTAAGATCTGGCTCCAAGGTCCAGTATTTATCATTACAGTCTTTGAAAACCCGTTATTGGGATATAGTATTTCTGGCTAACTCGGGTTGCATATGCCTGTTAGACCAGTGGTACTTGAGAAACCCACGTGGTTCAAAATAAGGACTGTCTATTTCTTCACAAGTATGGAAACTACTACTAGGTGCTGGTAAAGTTAGGGTCACCCCAAAACTTTCACTGTGTGGAGGAAAAATAACACATATAATATAATAAACAGAATCTGTACTGGTTATAACTTACATTTAAACTTGCAAGCAGAGAGCTTTGCTTATCATTTAAACTTCCCGTGACGTAAGTTATATTTAAAAATCAGCAATCCTCATGAATTAGGAACACGTGCGTATTCCGTCACCATTCATGAGGCTCGATTCTAGAGTTTATACGTTAGTTTAGAAAAATACACTCGACTGAGTATTATCGGTTAAATTAAATTCATAAATAGCTACAATTGCCGTTATAAGCTAGAAATTTTAATTTTATTCTGCTTTCCACTGAATGCTTCCCTAGAAAATATAATAGCCTACCCCTTTATTTCTCTTCTGCGCTAAAGAAATAGATTAAAATGAATTAAGCGATTAAACACTTTAACACTCACAAAATCTATATATCTATTATATTAATTACCTCAACCACAGAATTTCAGGTAGTCGCACAACTTAAGAATAAAATGCTGAAAATATTTCTGGAAGTCTAGAAGTTCGACAAATTGCCGAAACAAACTGAGATCTTCGCTAACAGCTATTCTGTTTACGAGCAACCTATCTACTGTGAGTCTATGAGCGAGAATGAAATTAAAGTTTCAAACTTGGCCAATATCCTTAAAATCGGACACAGGATCCTAATCTTATTTCGCCAAGCGAAATAGTCTCCCCTGTCCGTATAACACCTTCGTCCGCTTATCGCGTGACGTAACAGCCATCAGTGGCCGAGGGCTTGCATGAGTTGCAAATCTCAGACCACCGTCTGCAGTGCGGAGTGGATTTTCACGCTAAGCCGGGGTTTTTTCTGACGAAAAACCTCATGCGTTTACTGAAATGCAGACTCTCTGTCTACTTTCCATGTCCCTCGGGTGAATTTTCACGCCCCAGGCCAGAGACCCTCAGACGAATGTCTAGCGAATGCTGTAAATTCACGCCTATCGTCCGACCAGCGCGACTGACATGTACGCAATACCACCCAGGTGCGATTCTCAGTTTTAGAGAAAGGAAAACAGGTAAAGTTTGCGAATTATATGAAAATAATATTCGCAAAACGAATGGATGAAAAATATACAGGAAAAATGAAATACAGAGATAATAAAAGAGAGAAATCGGGTGAAAGAATAGGAAGAAGATGTAGGAAATTAAATGAATATAAACCCTACGTGACATAGAGGAAAGGTAGGGTTCTCAAATGTATCCCTTTAATCAACAAATATTACGGGAGGGGGGAATGAACACAGTTACACAATCCCGCTAGGAGAAGTCCCGTACAATGAATATAATGCACCTTAATACTAGGTCGAACTAATTAAAAGGGTAAAGAAAAGATTAAATCTCCTTTCATTAAAAAAAAAACACACTAGGGCTGGCCATTCCACAGACACACACGCAGACTTACCAAAATGGTGAATTCTGGCATTCTAGGAATCATTTACCACAGCAGCTAATACCGTGGAATAATGGACTGGTCTTCTTATTTCTTCCGTGTCAGGCCCCAGATTTAACGAGGTAACAAATAGTCTCAAAAAATCGCCAGACGGTGAAGCGTAAAGGCTACTGTTGGTTTAGATAAAGTTCCTAATGAATGGCACAGGCACTTGGCTAGGCGTGAGGTATGGTGTGGTTCCTAAAATTGGCACAGCTGGTGGAGATAACTTTCTTTTTCCGTACTGTCACAAGTTAAAAACACTGAGGTAAGTTCTTCTTCGGGGGTGGGTAAAATCCACTGAATATACTTGACAGACAGTGTTCAAGTAGATCTATGTTCTTCTTCACAAATAGGGCAGTGAATAAAATATGTTCTGCTTCCAGTTTACTGTAAGGACTATATGAACTAGTATTTTAAAAGTGTTTCTTGGGTGGCTTTATTCTCAGTTAAATTCAGAGGAGCGGGGCCCATTACAGGTCGCCACAAGTTTAGCTTTAAAAAAGTTCATATGTTACTGGAGTTATCGAATTGAGTTGGCAGAACTCTGTATATAATTAATAATTGCTGGGATGCAAGTTGAATGATCGTTCTGAATGAAAGATAATCAAAACAAGAAATGCATTACAAATCATATTATAATCTGACACGCGATAAATTACAGTTAGCCTATTTACTTTATTAGCGTCGTCAATTTAACAAATCAGGAAGACTCCCCGCGAGTTAAAAATAATCAAAAGCACATCTATCTATACAGAACTAAACTGTATTTACTAGTTATAATTCCCTTTACGCGTCAATTGTATTAGGAAATACTTTTAGATGTAACATTTAGTTTGCACTAGAACTTTGAAAATGGGTTTATTTAATAAGGTTAAATTTACACCACAATCCAGTGAAATAACTAGACCACTGATCACTCGAAGCTAATGTATAAATTACCGTCTGCGCAGAAAGAATACACTCCAATAGTCAACGAAGGTAGATGAAATCTAGCAGGAATCCGACTAGGCTATATGCTAGTGCAACTAGGATTCTGTCAGAACGAACGATAAAATGCAGTTTTCGGAGTTCTTTATTTATACTTCTCGAATGTAACTTAAATGGGACGTGTTGAATTTTCACACCTTTCTTGAAGTATAGCAAAATCCGAGGTACAACGCCGTTGTGTTAACCGCTGCGTTTCCTCCGTTTTCCCCGGTCTACCGATCTTCTTCGTCTCAGGCTGCTCGCATAAGGGTGCGAAAATTTCTCGAGAAGCTAACTACGTTAGCTGAGAGTTCCCTGATTCTTTAGATCGTATACCGCTCCACGTTGAATTCTGAAGATCAGCCTGTCTTTGATGGTACCGCTATTCTGAGAAGCTTTGGCAACTCCCACCAGGCGGGGCGACAGCCAGGTAAGAAAATGAACTGCTGTTAATTGCTCTAGAAACAGGAGTGAGTCTCTGGCCACGTCCTCTTTTGGGCCGGCGTTAAGGAAAAGATTGCTATAAATCGTTCTCAGAGATGGTCGTGGGCGTGATTTAACCTCCCATCAAAGGCCATGCGATCTCAAAAGTTCACAGAAGATATCAGGCTACATATTAATGATCCAGCGTGTAAAATTCTCGTGGAAATGCTGCATGCAGGTTAAAGTTACAATAGATGATCAGGGGTTCTAAAGTTATGAGAGGCCAATATTCTGTTATAATCCATCGAGTCAGGGAAATTCATTTGTCATACTTAGACGTCCGTCACAGTCGTCCCCACTTTTGAGACATGGAAACTCGTTTTCATGTTTCATTTATGACAATGAAGCTGCCCTGATCGGTAGCTTTTGGATGATTGGCATCGTCGATTTTCTCCTCTTCCTCCGTGGTCCAGTTTCTACTCAAGAAGTCAGCTCCGACATTCTGTTTTCCTGGAATATATTCCACTTTGAAGGAATAAACACTCAATAACAAGGCCCAACGCATTATCCTTGTGTTGAATTCCTTATTGGCACCCAGGAAAGCTAATGGAGCATGGTCTGTTTGCACCGTGAAAGAAGTAACATACAGAATCTCATGATGGCGTTTGATGCCATGAATCAGAGCGAGACATTCTCTTTCAACGACACTGTTTTTGCGTTCCGCTTTGTTCAGTTTCCGACTGCCGTAAGCTACTGGGAATAGCATGTTCGGGTCACTGTCCTCGGCTTGCGTCAACTCTCAGTACGAAAGGTTTCTTAAGGTCAGGTAACCTTAGGATGGGGTATGCCGACAACTGTCCTTTCAAAGTGCTGTATGCATGTTCGCACTTTTGATCCCACATGACCTTATCAGGACAACCTTTCTTGGTGAGGTCAGTCAGAGGTGCTGTCAGTCCGTTGAAGTTCTGGATGTATTTCTGATAGTAGGCACATAGTGATAAGAATGACCTGATGTCTTTCTTTGTTCGGGGTCTTTTTGCTGCCACTATTTTCTCCACGTTCTTCTTAATAGGCCAACTACAGCCGTGAGAAATAGTGTGCCCCAGGAAGTCCAGCTTTTCAAATGCGATGAGACATTTGCTAGGTCTGGCTGTGAGACCAGTTTCCTGTAGTCTCCTAAGGAGCATAGCGACGGTAGCAATATGTTCTTCGTAGGATTCCGATGCAATTAAGATGTCGTCCATGAAATTATGGATGTGGGGACTTTGCAAGGGTTCTAAAAGCTTTCTCATCATCCTGGTAAACACTCCTGGTGCGTTATGCAATCCGAACGGCATCACATTAAATGTGTAATGTCCTTCACTAGTGCTGAAAGCTAGCAAAGGTTTAACTTCCTCCTTGACTGGTATTTGATAATAACCTTTACTGAGGTCAATCTTGGAGAAAATCGTTGCCTTGCTGAGCTTGGTGAACAACTCAGAAACAGTTTGGAGCGGTTCAGGCTGGAATTCCGTTACGGCGTTTAGCAACCGGTAATCAATACACAGCCGAACTTCCTTATTGGGCTTCTGTAACAGCACTACACTCGAACTGTAAGGAGATGTAGACTCGCTGATAATTCCTGCCTGACGCAGCTTGTCTATTTCTCCGCGAAGTGCATCAGCTTTGGCGTACGGAATGGGGTATACTCTGGTTCGAACAGGGGTCTCGTTTGTTAATTTCATGTCAAATTCGATGAGATTTGTTCGACCAGGTACATCCGTTAAGACTGCACTGTACTGCTTCAGTAGCGCCCTGGTTTCTGTTTGTTGTTCTACTGAGAGATTATCGCCGAACTTGACATCTTTAAAGGATTCTGTGGGTTGCAATGGATACTCCATGCAACCATCATCATCATCCTCGTCTTCCGTTGCTATGGCGACAGCCAGGAGATGCTCGGAGGATGGCACCGGTCTTTTCAAATATTTCTTAAGCAGATTTATGTGGAAGACCTTCTCCTTTCCTTTGATGGAGATCTTGTAATTGGTACGTGAGATCTTTTTAAGGACGGTAAACGGCCCTTGCCATCCGATGCGAAGTTTATTGCTTCCGGTTGGAAGTAGCAACAAAACTTTCTCCCCTGGTTGTAGTTCTCTCTCTTTTGCAGCTTTGTTGTATCTTTTAGTATGTTTAGCGCGGGCTTTCTTAAGGTTGGTGTTGGCTAGATCCCATCCTAGCTTTAACCTTTCCTTGAGCTCAGATACATATTTGCTTGCAGAGACGACTGTCTCGTCAGCCTTTTGGTCTGTCAGGGACCGAAGTAAGGCTTCTAATGGCCCCTTTATAGGTCTGCCAAATAAAAGTGTAGCAGGCGGGAATCCCGTAGACGCTTGGGGAACCTCTCGGTAGGCGAATAAGGCAGCCGATATATATAGGTCCCAGTCTTCCGGTTTCTCCTGACCCAGCTTACGTAACATGGTGGTGAGGCTGCCATTAAAACGTTCCACGAGCCCATTTCCGGCCGGATGGTAGGGACTTGTGTGGATATGTTTGGCCCTCAAGATCTTAAAGATCTCCTCCATTAACAGGCTACGGAATTGGGATCCATTGTCCGTCAAAACTTGTTGAGGGAATCCCAACCGTGTAAAGATTTGCACGAGGGCTTCTGCGACATGCTTGGAATCTATGCATGTTAGCGGTACAGCTTCGGCCCACATTGTGCAAGTGTCGACTAAAGTCAGGATGAACCTGTGCTTTCTTTTGGTCCTTTCCAGGGGTCCAATGATGTCGACAGCAACCCGTTCAAATGGAGTACCCACTATTGGCATTTGCCCCATGGGTACTGGGGGGTGTCAAGTGCTTGGGTGCTACCCGTTGGCACTGGGCGCAGGATTTCACGTACCTGATAATGTCAGAGTTCATTCCTGGCCACCAATAGTGGTTTTTTATTCGCTGAATAGTGGCGTTTTGTCCCATATGTCCGCTAAAGGGAAGAGAGTGCCCCATTTCTAAGATCTGGCTTCTGTACTGCGTCGGTACTAGGAGCTGGTTATTCCCCGTGTCCGGGTTGCCCGTTCTACGATACAATACGCCATCTTTAGAAAAGATGTCTCCGTTGTGTCTGGGGTCCTTAGCCATGGGCAGTTTTCTAAAGCAGGGCTCCAGAGTAGGGTCCTTTTGTTGCGCCTCCTTCAGTTCATTCGGCAACAAATTTGGCGCAGGCTCCTTCTCCTTCTTGGCTTGCCCTCTTGTGGTTACCGCTGCCCCAATCGGCTCCTTTGGTCTCCCAATAAACACATATCTACATCCAAGGATAACTGGGTAGATCGGATCCTCCATTATGGCCGCTTTAATAACACCTCTGACAAAGTCAGAGTGTATTTCTACCAGTGCGATAGGCAGCGTCCTGGGCGCATCACTCTTAAAAACTCCACTAAGTTTGACGGTTTCCTCTGTCTCCTGACCTGGTTTGACTAGGTGTCTAGCAACAATACAACTAAAACTTAATCCAGGGTCAAAGAGACAAGTGGTTGAGGTACCATTCAAAATTACAGTTCCTTGAGTTGAGGGTCGGTCCCCCTCAGGTTGAGAATCACTGACATTGACTCTACCTTTCGAGGCTGTATGCAAACATCCAACGCGGTTTGGACCGGTTTGTTTGCCCTGATCAGACGTTCCTGGTGTAGGGGTCTTTCCTTTTCCTTGACCTTGGTGGCCGCGCTGCCACGTAGGCCTGGTGGGTTGATCAGAATTGTTGTGGGGGGGGGGGGGGGTAATCGGGTTTTGTAGAATTTCGATTTTTCCTGGGGAGGTCTCTGGGTATTATTTTCTCGTTGGTTATAATTCTGAGAGGAATTAGAAGAATAGGATGACTGCTCTAGATTTTGTTTTCGAGATGGCTCATCTGTGGGTTTACGTTTAGTGCTGGGAAGTTCGGCCATTGCATTGGTATAGCGTTCGGCCTTATTGAGGATGTCCTCAAGTCTCACTGCACCCTGTTCCGCCAAAAATCTACGGGTTTCGTTTGACAAAGTAGACTTTATCTGCTCCACAAGAACAAGTTCAAGGAGTCCCTCATATGTAAGAGGTAGGTCCGATAATTCGATGCATTGTCAAATAGCCCGTGAGACGTGAAGAGAACTGTGAGAATGTTTCCGTGTTCTCTTTTCGGCTGTTCCTGAACATTTGCAGGAATTTTCAGGCGGTCATCTCAAACCGTTCTAGCAAGGCCTTTTTCAGCATGTCGTAGGGCTAGGAAAAGATTCTAAAGCAAAAGACATCGCCGTTAATTGGGCAGTCTGAGTGCTGGAGAGATCCATTGACTGGGGCGAAGACGGCTCTCCGTTATTCGAAGTAGAGGCGCCCCGACTCTCTAAAGCCTTAAGCGCCAGTTCATGCTGTCTTTCCCTGTCTCTCTCCTCACGTTGTCTCTCCTTCTCTCTTTCCCTGCGAGCTTCCATCTCTGCCTCAATTTTCTTCTGCTCCAATTGACGATCGTCCGCTTCTTTCTTCCTAGCTTCTGCCCTCTCTTCTCTCTCTTTTTCTTCCTTCCTCTCAGCTTCTGCCTTCGCTTCCTGTCTCAGAATGGATCTTATCCTAATTCTCTCTGCCATGATTGAAGAACTGGATGCTTCTACTATTAGAGAGTATTAAGAAAGAACAAGAAAGGAAAAAAAAACAAAGCCGCTACGAGAAAAAACCGAAAGTAAAAAACAATTTACTTAATGACCTCGTGTGTTAACTTATCGCCGCTATTATTGTCACTTAAGACTTTTAACGCAAGCAACTATGCCAATTAACTGGTAAGTTACACTAGAAAAAAATCTACTATTACTATCAGTAGAGAAAGATTTAAATTAAACCAATTTAAAAGGGAAAAAAAATAAAAAAATTTTCCCCGAAATTTTAATTCTCTAACAACAAGCTCCGTCCCTGAAGTCAATTTTATGAGAAGAGACGTGTTAACAAGACTTAAAAAGTCAGAACAAGGCGTCTTTAGCTAAGCTCAACTCTAGTAACTTCAAAAAACCTTTAGTGACTGTATAACAATCATGCAGTCCCAGCAATTATATAACCAAAAAATTTCAATTCCCTCTGCCAGAGAATACAAAGGTGACAAATCTTTTATTATCACTAACTGCCTGCTCCTGTGGAAAAAAACAAACCTGTCATAATTATTGTGTGGTCGGCCCAAATACTGAACGGCTTGGTCTAGGGGAAGTAATTACTTTTAAAGATTATACCCTACTTCACAAAGACAATCAACCATACTCTATTTTAACTAGGTTCAGAATCTCGAACGAGCTAACCATATATTGTCGTAATTTTTATCTGAGAGGGTTCTGATGGATATTGGTCCCTTTAGAGTGTAGAGTGATATTGAAGGCTCTGTGAGAATAAGGATTTAGGAGAATGAGGTAGTAGATTCACAAGCGCTGGGAATAGCGAGGACAGCCTCTTATTACGACAATATCTGTTCCTCCCAGACTATTCCTATCTCTCTTCTGAACAAACAATTGTTTGTCAGTTCCAGTCGCTCAGGCGCACTCACCGATTTGGTGATTCTGTCGCACAACGTACATGAATACAGCCTACACAGATGGGAAATGTTTGGAGTTTTGGGCCAGCCGACAACCAATACAAATAAAGTTCAATACCTTTATTATCATAAATCAGTCACAAATAATTATACATTTACAGTCAAAAATCAAAGGTTACAGAATACAAATATGATGAGGGAAGAGGGGGGTTTGAGGAGAAATATCCCATCCACCGTTTCCCGGTTGTATTTACTAACAGACAAGACCCGGTCCAAAAGACAAGAAAATGGGGGGGGGGGGGGGGTGATCAGAGATAGGCAATTTAACCAACCGGTAAATTTATTACTCTGGGGCAATGGGGTTACAGTAAAGGGGGGGGGGGTGTAGAGGAAAGCTAGGGTTCTCAAATGTATCCCTTTAATCAACAAATATTACGGGAGAGGGGAATGAACACAGTTACACAATCCCGCTAGGAGAAGTCCCGTACAATGAATATAATGCACCTTAATACTAGGTCGAACTAATTAAAAGGGTAAAGAAAAGATTAAATCTCCTTTCATTCAAAAAAACACACTAGGGCTGGCCATCCCACAGACACACACGCAGACTTACCAAAATGGTGAATTCTGGCACTCTAGGAATCATTTACCACAGCAGCTAATACCGTGGAATAATGGACTGGTCTTCTTATTTCTTCCGTGTCAGGCCCCAGATTTAACGAGGTAACAAATAGTCTCAAAAAATCGCCAGACGGTGAAGCGTAAAGGCTACTGTTGGTTTAGATAAAGTCCCTAATGAATGGCACAGGCACTTGGCTAGGCGTGAGGTATGGTGTGGTTCCTAAAATTGGCACAGCTGGTGGAGATAACTTTCTTTTTCCGTACTGTCACAAGTTAAAAACACTGAGGTAAGTTCTTCTTCGGGGGTGGGTAAAATCCACTGAATATACTTGACAGACAGTGTTCAGGTAGATCTATGTTCTTCTTCACAAATAGAGCAGTGAATAAAATATGTTCTGCTTCCAGTTTACTGTAAGGACTATATGAACTAGTATTTTAAAAGTGTTTCTTGGGTGGCTTTATTCTCAGTTAAATTCAGAGGAGCGGGGCCCATTACAGGTCGCCACAAGTTTAGCTTTAAAAAAGTTCATATGTTACTGGAGTTATCGAATTGAGTTGGCAGAACTCTGTATATAATTAATAATTGCTGGGATGCAGGTTGAATGATCGTTCTGAATGAAAGATAATCAAAACAAGAAATGCATTACAAATCATATTATAATCTGACACGCGATAAATTACAGTTAGCCTATTTACTTTATTAGCGTCGTCAATTTAACAAATCAGGAAAACTCCCCGCGAGTTAAAAATAATCAAAAGCACATCTATCTATACAGAACTAAACTGTATTTACTAGTTATAATTCCCTTTACGCGTCAATTGTATTAGGAAATACTTTTAGATGTAACATTTAGTTTGCACTAGAACTTTGAAAATGGGTTTATTTAATAAGGTTAAATTTACACCACAATCCAGTGAAATAACTAGATGTTACCGGGGATTCCTTGTTGCCACCACTGTTGAAACTATAACTGTTGCGTGATAAATTCTCGCAACATCGTTTTATTACAATATCTATTTTATAACGCAAGGGCAACAACTGCTTGAAATTTATAGTCACTTTTCTCGGTAAGCATTTGTCTTCCCGCGTTGGTATTGAATGCAGTTAAGTTTTGAGCTGTGGTCTTTTTGCGCTGGACTGCGCATGACTGGTCTTGTTTTTTGGTCGATCGGTTTCCGCCCACCACTAGTGGAGTGAGCGATTTGAATGGCGAAAGAGATGCCTCGTTGAAGAGGGGATCTCCGCTATTTTTTGTTCTGTCAGGGATGTGTAGTCCTCTTAATGGATATTTCGTTTATTCGAGATAATACCTCTAGTGTTTCCCACATGTCGGGAGGCGTGATATTTCTGTGTATTTCCTGAAGGCAAGGTAAATTGACTTTTCATTAACTCTATCGATTTTGGGTCGTGAGCGATTTCGATTCATAGCCTGTCTTCGAAAGTCGTCGTCACGAGATGTTTTCCCAGCTCACATGTCGCTGTATTGTACTGCATCGGTTGATGCATGTCCCAAGGACCATTACTTGCTACTTTGTTAAATGAACTAGGTTTGGAAAACCTTTATTATCTAGAGGATATTTTTGAGGACATTATTTATACTTCGGCAGACGTGTCTGTCTTGCTGAAGTCAGACTAAGGAGAGTGAACTGATCTCATACATCTGGTTATCTCCTGGCTGTTATAGAAAAGGATGGAGTTTTTCACCTGACTACATTTACAGCACTATGAAATATAACATGCATCTGACTCATCATTGTAATGCTGTCTACCGTCTATTGCTGTATTGAATGTTGCTGTGATAATGACTGTTTGATGTGCCTACATATTCGCGTAACCATTTTGTCACTGTGGCGTCCACAATAAATAATGAAGAAAAACGTCAACGGCTGTTACAAGAATCATTGACTTTATACGTCGTGAGTTTACTGACGTCCTATGTGGATTGCCCTGTTATTTTTGTATGAACATTGTTTGACTGAACACATCTGCACACTACACAAAACCAGACATGCGGATACCATCCATCATCATATGGCATCACGCATCATTTGGTGGCCATAAGCTGGTTTGATTCTGGTACCAGCAAACACGGGGTCCCTTACCCACTTCATTTTCAACAAGAATTCATCAGCATCCTTCAAGAAATTAACATTCTTCAATACAGTCAACATCTTCAAAATTTTCAAAGTACTCGGCGTTGCCCGGTAAAAGTCAAAATTTCAACTTTTTGACGGAAACAAGAATTTGACAGTACCCGGCGTTGTTACATGTTGCCGGATAACTCGGACTGCTGTTATCTTTTACGCAAGTCAAGCAAGTTGCTGCTGTCAAGGTTCCAGTGCTGTCGTTTTTTGTGAAGGTCAAGTGCCGGTTGAAACGGGTTGTTTTCTGAAGAAGGCCAAGTACCGATTTCCATCAACTTACTTTTAGATTAGAAGGTCAAGTGCCGAAACAACTCAACACACAGTATTTCAGAAGCTCTTGTACCATCGTGTTAGCAGTGGAAGCAGTTCAGATGTGCCATCATCGTTGGAGCTTCGCTCTTTAGGACGTTGATTGACATCCGTTTTTTCTGCTGTTCTACGATTGGAAGCCTATAAGTTAAGTGGCCTGTTTGTATGTAAACTGTGCCCTTATACTTCTGCTGAGTCTTCTGTGTATCATCTCATTCTATATGTTATATGTCTATATGTTATTTGTATATTTATATGTTTATATTTCAGCGGGTTCTCGGTTGGGTGGTGTCTCCGTTAGATTATGCCACGTCATAGAGGTCGTCTATTGTGAGCGTTTTCTGTAGGGTTTGCAAATTTCCGATACTGGAATTTGCTAAGCGACTTCTGTTGCTATTTATGTTAGCTGTGATGACATGTTTTAATATTGTTTTCGTTATTATTTCGCATTCTTTAGTTTTGTTTTGATTTGTTTGTATTTGTTAGCCTACTCTTGTCTATAATTTAGTTTCATACAACATTTTTGTTTATACACTGTGGTGTCATGTATTTTGTTTAATTATAGCGCAGATATCGTCACATTTTTTGTGATATTTCATTAATTTCTGCTTTATTTTTAGTTGATTTCTGCGAACGTTTTTGTATTGTTGCTGATCTTTGTTATTGTTTACATTGTTATTGTTTACATTGTTTGCATTGTTTACATTTTCAATGTTTACATTCTGCATGTGTTTACATAGTCATTGTTTACAGTTATAGTAATTAGTTAATGGGCTATGCTAATGCACTGTTACTACTACACTGATGATAAATGAATGATGAATAGTGTCGTGCACTATTGAATGAGAAGTGCACTTATGATCAAGAATTGAGTGCTGATATTTCATATACAAGTTCTTTGATTGGAGACTTGTTTCCCACAGAGACTGGGATAATATAATGTGATGTGAATATACAAGTGCTTAATTAAGACTTGTTACACTTAGGTTTGAAATAAATTAGTTAATTATTTCAGGTTTTGGACTCATATGTTAGACAACATGTCTACATTTGAGCACTTTATTGAGCAGGGTAAATTGCTTGGGAAGACTGGTGATAAGTTAGAAGAATTTGCAACTGCTCGATATGATAAAGCAATGGAAGCTGAACAAAAGAAACTGCAGATGCAGGTGGATGAAAAAAGATTCCAAATGGAAATGGAAAAACAAAAAAGGGAATCAGAAGCTGAGGAGAGAAAACTCCAGCTACAGCTAGAAGCTGAAAGATTTCAAGAAGAGGCTGAGAATAAAAGACTTGAAAAAGAGGCTGAAAATAAAAGACTTGAAAAAGAGGCTGAAAATAAAAGACTTGAAAAAGAGGCTGAAAATAAAAGACTTGAAAAAGAAGCTGAAAATGAAAGACTTCAAAAAGAGGCTGAGGAAAGAAGATTACAGAGAGAGTCTGATGAGAGGAAAGAGAAAGCAAAAATGGAACATGAAGAAAAGGTCTTAGCTTTAGAGTTGGAAAAATTGAAATTGACGAGCATGAGTAATGGTAATGATTCAAACAAGGGTTCATCTTCTGGTAAGGCTAATAATGATACTTTTAAGATTAAGTTACCAACATTTAGTCCTTCCAGTGATGACATAATGTTCTATCTGGACAGATTTGAACAAGCATGTACAGCTCATAACATAGACAAAGCAAAAATATGTTTATCAGTTATCAGGGATACTGACAGGTAAAGCTCTAAGTATATTAAATATGGTGGATGAACCTGACAAGAACAATTATGAGGTTGTCAGGGCCGCTTTGTTAAAGAAATATCAGCTTAACGAAGACGGCTATCGTCTACAATTTAAAAACATGTTACCTGAAAATGGAGTTGAATTCTCCGAGTTTATTGCAAGAATACGCATTACTTTCTCACGATGGGTTGAACTATCTAAGACGGAAAAAAACTTATGAAGGACTTATGGACTTAATACTTAGAGACAAAGTCATGTCGTCTGTCAATGAGTCTTTCCTTGCTTTCCTTCATGAACGTAAACCTAAAACAATAAAAGAAATGGAAGATTTCTGTTGCCAATACGTAACTGCGCACCCACACATAACCATGGGTAACTCTAAGGTGAAAGAAGGTTTACCAGTTGCTTCGGCAGCTCCGTATGGCCAAAACTTTGCTCGTAGATTCCAACAAAATTTTGATAGAAAGAGTAGCGGTAATTTCTGTCAAAATCATGGAAATCAATTTCATGGTGATTCTTCTTCGAAGAATTGGAGACAACCTGATAGTACTCGTTACTATCACCCTAATAATTATAAGCATTTCAAAAGAGGATATGGTAATAGAGGTTATTCCTGCCGAAGACCTCAGAACCAAACAAATAGATGTTCGCATCAATGTGAACATGATAGTAATCGTGGAAACTGGAATTCGAACCAGGATAACAATTACAATAGAGACAATAATAACTGCAGAGATAATAATAACTCTGATAACTTCAGAGGTAATAATAGTCGGGGTAGATCTCAACACACAAAAAAAAGAGATATCAGCAGGCTAATGCTGTACAACAGGAAACTGAGGGAGCCTGTAATCATGTTGTTGATAGTAAAAACTTTGACGCTGTCACTGGTTCTGCTTTTGACTTTGAGAGAGCAAACAAATGCCCCCAATGCAGTACTTTATTCGAACCGGGTACCATAACTACTTTGAGTTGTGGTCACCCACTTCCCGCTCTTCCTGCTGCTGTTGCGCATGACGGGAGGGGTTCTTTAATCCTACATAAGGGTCTTGTTAATGATACTCCGGTCTCACTACTTTTCGATTCCGGATGCACCACTATTGGTGTTAGACAATCGCTTGTAGATCCATCTTGTGCTACAGGAAGGGTTATTAAATGTGTCACATTTGGCGGCACTCTAGAAAAAAATATCCTACTGCTGTAATTCGCATTGCCACTCCTTTCTTTACTGGAGATGTGCATGCTTGTCTCTTACCTAATCCTATTGCGGACCTTATTATTGGTCGTATTCACGGAGTTAGGGAGTGTACCCCACAGCAGATTGCTGCTTGGGAAGATAATAACATGCAAGCTACAAATGCAGTAGTTACAAGAGCACAAGCTCTACAAACACCCGAAACTTCACTGAATAGTGATAATGAAGTTGATAGCCAAGATAGTCACTTAGTAATCACTCGTGACTCTTTCATAAAATTGCAAGAAGAAGATCCTTCTTTAAAAAAATTCTTCGTTCTTGCGAAGAAAGGTGATCCGAATCAGGATACAAATAGAAAATCTTGGATTGCAATGAGAAACGGCGTACTTGTACGTATGGTACAAGATTCGACTACGTCGGCACATTCGCAAATTCTTGTTCCCAAGAGCATGAGAGTGCAAATATTACAACATGCTCATGACTCGCAATGTGCTGGACATATGGGTTTTTCCCGTACGAAGTCGAGAGTCCTTGCGGCTTTCTTTTGGCCTTTTGTCAATAAGGACATTCGTATTTACTGCCGATCATGCAAGGTAT
Source organism: Oreohelix idahoensis (assembly GCA_024509875.1). Taxonomy (NCBI): domain Eukaryota; kingdom Metazoa; phylum Mollusca; class Gastropoda; order Stylommatophora; family Oreohelicidae; genus Oreohelix; species Oreohelix idahoensis. The sequence continues at coordinate 24,260 of JAMPIV010008434.1, forward strand.
GTCAGGAGGTCAAATCTAGAGGACCACGACATGCTGCGCCTATCCAGGCTGCTGACATTCCTATTCGGCCGTTTCAGAAAATGGCCATAGATATTATTGGCCCTTTTAAGGTCAAGTCGGCCAGAGGACATCAGTTTATCCTTACATGTGTCGATATGTGCACACGTTGGCCAGAGGCTATTCCTCTTAAGAGCATATCTACTACAGATATCGCAGATGCTCTTTGGTTGATATTTTCTCGCTTGGGGTTCCCCAGAGAAATATTGTCAGACCATGGCACTCAACTCATATCTGACACTATGTCACAGGTAATGTCTACCTTACATATTGAACGATCTCTCAGTAGTATCTACCATCCTATGTCTAATGGGTTAGTTGAGCGTCTGAATAGAACGCTCAAGACTTTGCTTGGTAAGATAACTGAAGATCATCCTCAAGATTGGGACAGGGTTTTACCCGCGGCTCTCTTTGCCTATAGAGAAGTCCCTAATGAACACACAGGATTTTCTCCCTTCGAACTTGTCTTTGGCGCGCGTCCACGCGGCCCTATGTCTTTATTACACGATCTCATCACTGCCGATGATATTAGCGATGAAACTCAATCCTCATATGAGTATGTCATTGCTCTTAGACAAAAGATCATTGAGGCATGTAAGCTAGCAACTGCTTCATCAGAAATTGCTAAAGAGAAGGCAAGACAGTTTGCTAACAAGAATAGATGTCTACGACAACTTTGTCCAGGTGACAAAGCATTCGTCCTACTCCCCAGTAGGGAAAATAGACTTCTTATTGCATGGAAAGGTCCGTATGCAATAGTCTCTCGGATTTCCGATGTTGACTATGTGGTCGATATTGATGGAAAGCATAAAACTTTCCACATAAACATGCTTTCGGAATTTCACGAACGTCCGGACTATTTGCTGCCTATTTTCCAGGCAACGGATGATGCTCCTGCACCTCACGGTCATTATTCATCCCTGTCTGTCATACAGGATGAGGAATCTACCTTCTCTGATGTTAATCTTCCCCTTCCAGTGGTTCCATTACATTCTACGGAATCTTGGAAAAACGTTTCTGTTTCTCCTAATCTTTCTGGTGACGAACATCGACAAGTCTCGTCGATGTTACAAACATTTCAGGATGTTCTCACTGACATTCCTGGACACACAGATGTCATAGAACATGACATAATTCTTACCGACAATAATCCAATTAGGGTTAGGCCTTATCCTATTCCTATACACTTTCAGTCGCAAGTGGAAAAGGAATTGGATGAAATGATTCAATTAAATATAATTGAACCATCGACTTCACCATATTCTTCTTCCATGGTTATTGTCCGGAAGAAGGATAAGAACATACGAATTTGTGTTGATTATCGCAAATTGAATCAGGTCACAAAGTTCGATGCTGAACCGATGCCTTTGTTAGAAGATCTACTGATTAGACTTTCTAATTCTAGATTCTTCACTAAACTTGACTTGTCTAAAGGTTATTGGCAAGTGCCTTTAGCAGAGCATGCCAAACCTCTTACTGCTTTTTCTACACCTAGGGGTCTATTTCAATGGAATGTTATGCCTTTTGGTCTCATGAACGCCCCTGCCACTTTCGTTCGCATGATGCGTCGAATTCTGTCACATCGTTCGGATGTCATCGCATACTTAGATGACATCTGTCTCTTCAGTGATACCTGGGAAGATCACTATTTAGGGTTATATGACTTACTGTCCACTCTACGTGAGAATAATTTGACAGCGAAACCTTCTAAAGCTTTTGTTGGTTTTGGTGAAATCTCTTTCCTGGGTCATCGTGTTGGTCATGGTCTCTTGAAGACAGAAGACCACAATACTTCCAAAATACTGAACATCTCTGTTCCTAAAACGAAGAAACAAGTTAGGAGTCTCTTAGGTTTAATTTAATTTTATGGGAGATTTATTCCAAATTTATCTTCGATCATGGCACCTCTCTCAACATTGTTGAAGAAAGGTTCGCCTAATCTGGTCCGTTGGTCTGAAGAATGCCAATCTTCACTAGACCAAATCAAGAATATATTTTCTTCTCCTCCCATCTTAAGATTACCTACTCTTGATAGGACTTTTGTTCTTCGGAGTGATGCTTCATCCACTGGGATTGGAGCAGCACTGATGCAAGAATATGCAAATACTCTGCATCCTGTTATGTACATTTCTAGAAAACTAAATGCGGCAGAGAGGAACTACTCGGTTTTAGACCGTGAGTTGTTAGCGATGGTTTGGTCAATTCTAAAGCTACAAAGATTCCTCCTGGGCGCACATTTCATTCTAGAGACTGATCAGAAAGCTCTTACAGCTATTCAGACTAAGAATTTGAAGAGTTCGAGATCCACTCGATATGCTATAGCTCTTCAACCTTTTCACTTCACGGTACGAGCTATCCGTGGTGCGGATAATGTGATGGCTGACATTTTGTCTAGATGCCCACATGACTCCAACTAATACTTCTGTCCTATATTTCCATATATTACAGAGTCATAACACACCTATATTTCTACAATAGATTAGCACATCTGTACTTACTTTATATGTACACACTATCGTGCTTTGTTGTCATCTTCTTCTGTTCGTTTTTTAAGATGATAGAGGAGGACTGAGTAGTTAATATAAGGGCCGTTAGTTTACTAAACAGCCACAATTATTAATAATGTATTGTACCTTATGAAGCATATTAGTTATTAATTAGCATTATATTGCTTGTACTTTCTCAGAATGTCATTGTTGAGCTGAGGACTTACCTTACTAGTATCAAGCATGACGAGTTCTAGATTGTGTACTTACCCTCGGAATACCAGAGCATATGTCCTGGATCGTCATGTAGTTTAACTTTACTATGTACTTATGTCATTACATGTCAAAGAATGTACTATTTAAATTTTCCTATCAGATTTGTACATCCATTTTTAAAGACAATATTAGAGTATGCTGTTTAATGATGATTATGGTAACTTGCATACGTATATTGTGTTTACATGCTAACGTGATGTGTGTTGGTGACACCTCCCCGATGTGAATATTTTTTGAGACATATTTATTTTTCTGTTGAGGTATATCCTCACCAGACACTCTATATTTAGCCTCATGTTAGGCAATTTAATTAATTATCAGCGCATAATTCGTGCGTTTTGAGCCGCTTATCGCATGCTCTTTGATATTTAAAAAAAAAAAAAAATGTTCCACATTTTTTTTTTATCGGGAGGAGGTGGTGATATGTTGCGTGATAAATTCTCGCAACATCGTTTTATTACAATATCTATTTTATAACGCAAGGGCAACAACTGCTTGAAATTTATAGTCACTTTTCTCGGTAAGCATTTGTCTTCCCGCGTTGGTATTGAATGCAGTTAAGTTTTGAGCTGTGGTCTTTTTGCGCTGGACTGCGCATGACTGGTCTTGTTTTTGGTCGATCGGTTTCCGCCCACCACTAGTGGAGTGAGCGATTTGAATGGCGAAAGAGATGCCTCGTTGAAGAGGGGATCTCCGCTATTTTTTGTTCTGTCAGGGATGTGTAGTCCTCTTAATGGATATTTCGTTTATTCGAGATAATACCTCTAGTGTTTCCCACATGTCGGGAGGCGTGATATTTCTGTGTATTTCCTGAAGGCGGATATTTTTGAGGACATTATTTATACTTCGGCAGACATGTCTGTCTTGCTGAAGTCAGACTAAGGAGAGTGAACTGATCTCATACATCTGGTTATCTCCTGGCTGTTATAGAAAAGGATGGAGTTTTTCACCTGACTACATTTACAGCACTATGAAATATAACATGCATCTGACTCATCATTGTAATGCTGTCTACCGTCTATTGCTGTATTGAATGTTGCTGTGATAATGACTGTTTGATGTGCCTACATATTCGCGTAACCATTTTGTCACTGTGGCGTCCACAATAAATAATGAAGAAAAACGTCAACGGCTGTTACAAGAATCATTGACTTTATACGTCGTGAGTTTACTGACGTCCTATGTGGATTGCCCTGTTATTTTTGTATGAACATTGTTTGACTGAACACATCTGCACACTACACAAAACCAGACATGCGGATACCATCCATCATCATATGGCATCACGCATCAATAACATTTGTTTTTCATGAGGTCATTGTTAAGTTCGCTGATGTTAAATACTGTTGCACCCCACGACGCTATCATATATAGATCCTAACTTTGTTAAAGACGTGGGTGACTTCTTAATTCCGCCACACAGGCATATTGTAAATCTACGTCGAGGTTCTGTAGTACGACTACGCCCACTCCGGGCTATTTATAAGTATGTGTAACTACTATGTCACTGCGTCTGGAATGTCAGCAGAGGGCGTGTTGGTTTAGTCGTTTGCACCACAGGTACGTACACAAGAGTCATGGATGGTTGTGAACGACTGGTGACATTTCATATAAAGGTTTATTCACGCCACAACACCATACAAATGACATCAAGAAATACAGGTTACAAAACACATCTCAAAATATCCAAGAGACTGCCCACTCAGCAGCTTAGCCTAATATGGCCGAACAATGTCTCCACCTCTCATAACAATCCAAGGAGAACTGCCCACACGCAGTTTACAAATAACTCATAATGTCATCACGTGAAATATTGGCCTTAGTACTCAAAATACTGCCTACACTGCAGTTTACAAATAACTCATGTCATCACGTGAAATATTGGCCATAGTACTCAAAATACTGCCTACACTGCAGTTTACAAATAACTCATAATGTCATCACGTGAAATATTGGCCATAGTACTCAAAATACTGCCTACACTGCAGTTTACAAATAACTCATAATGTCATCACGTGAAATATTGGCCATAGTACTCAAAATACTGCCTACACTGCAGTTTACAAATAACTCATAATGTCATCACGTGAAATATTGGCCATAGTACTCAAAATACTGCCTACACTGCAGTTTACAAATAACTCATAATGTCATCACGTGAAATATTGGCCTTAGTACTCAAAATACTTCAATATCCATAAACTCTACCTCCGCGGGAAATAATGGCCTCTTAAATAACATCTTCACGAAATATCCTCTACTAGGAAATACTGGCCTGTACATATCAAGGCCTCTAACATCTTCACATCAAATATCCACTTATCCAAAAACACAGCGAAAAACATCGCTAGCCATTTTCATGGTGCTCTGCGCAAACACACACTTACAGGGCCGACTCTCTCCAGTCAACTCCCCGGACACACTACTCAGATAACACACTCGTCCCGCTGAAAAGCAGTCACGAGACTTTCTCACTGCTTAAACTCAACACAAACAATTGAGCGCTAGCAGCGAGCTTCTCTCACCCAACTCAAAACAATACAGAATAAATATATCAGCGCTTTTCACGCTGTCTGTAATCTGTCTCTCGAAACTATCACGAGATACTCTCTAAATAATTCGATAGCTACAAGCAAACAAGTGCTCCAACTCAGAATCTATCTTGGCTACTAATTTACCCAGATTTACGCCCCTTACACCAATTCTATTCTTAACATCTTACCTCACCCCCAGAGAAAAAAATTGATTCTATCAATTTTTTGACAAATACATTCCCCAAAACCAAAAAAGATTAAGAGGACAATGAAACTCTAACATATGCGTCTAAGAATTACCTTAAGTTAAGTCAAAATAAGACATCTACCAAATATAAGCATTAAGTGAAATGTAAAAATGAAGTATCCAATGTAATCAATTAAGCATACCAAAAATAATGCATTACAAAACCAAGTTAAGTGAATACAGAACAATTAAATATAAAACAACCGATAGTACAGGAAAAGACATGATCAAGCAAACGAAAAATGATCCGTAATAAAGGTAAGTATGAAATCAGAATATGAGGAAAAAACAATAATATTACATTCAAACAATTTGTTATATGTAAAATAATTACAAATATCACAAGTAGCTACACTATATTAAGTTATACCATTAAAGTAACAATACATAGAATGAAAGTATAAGAAGCGAATGAAGTGAACCGTAAATAAAGCACGAAATGTACACAAAATATGAAACCATACTGAAAAGACAACAGAAAAGAAGGAGTGGAATGAAGCATAATCAACAAAGACAGATAGAAAGCAAAAGGTATGAATATAGAGAACGTTGATAAAAATATATACTAATAACTATTTAGATCAACAACGTATTTCAAAATAAATACAAACACGATCGAAAAGCACAAAACAAAATAACAAAGTATTCCTATACTAATACTACAAAAAATAGTTTATAACTAAACAAAACATAATCAGTAATTTAAACAAGTTATACAAGTTATACATAATCAACAATAAATTATCGACACCACACAAAAAAGTGATAGCATTGCTATAACCAAGTTCGAACAACGCACAATCAAGCGCTAATACAACATAACATCCAAAAAACAAAAAAACGTTCTTTAAAGAACTAACATTATTCTACATATCAAACATAGCACATAGTCAAACGCTAAGCACACACAAAACCAAAAATAAAAAATTACAATGTCTGGGAAAAAATATTTTCCAAAAAATACAGTACAAAAATATTTCGTAATGCTAAGTTACATAAAAATAGTATTTTAATTTAATTAATTCAAATCTATAATTAACAAATTAACAAAAAACTAGCTTTAGCAAAATGAGAAACATATAACAATTCCTGCATCTAAGCAAGCACTAAACAACACGTGTAAGTTTTCCAAAAAATACGTCACAGAGAAACACATAGAAAAACACACTATTACCAAAATACAAGTTTGCAAATACATGAAAACAACGTAATGTATGTTAAGCAAGTGCTTAAATCAGATCTCTAGATTTCTCAATCAAATAACAATATCAGCAACCGCTGTTAATTTTCTCTATACAGTTCAATTTAAACTTTTAAATATTTCCGGCTGACAATCACGTTCAGCTTAGCTACAGTGTTATTCAGTTATAAATTTATATCTATCTCCACCTGATATATTAAAAGTAACTATTGTAACATTACAACTAATGAGTATGTGCATAGGGCTGGCAAACTCATCATGTACAAAACTATTCTACCCAACACATCTGTAAAACCAAACCAAAAAAAAACTTCAAGTTCTACACCAGAGTATAAAAAATAGGCATAACTTTGTAACCAGTAAGGTTAAATATAAATCTGCTCATTGCATTCATGAATAGTAAACAACACGTCACTACCATATAACACACTTTCTATTATCCAAAACACAATAGTATAAAAATAGCATCGAAATGAACTAATTTATAATTAAAACAGTCATACATATCAAAAAACAATAGACATCAAATGATGCGTAAAGATGATGATCATAATATAACAACCTATAATGATCTATGCAATAGAATACATTAACATCTACTGTCCTAATAAACAAACAAAACAAAAATCAAACGCAGACAAAAATCTCCATAGGTCTTGCCGACATCTCATAAACACTAGGGGTAAAACGTCGAATCATGGTTAGCACGCTGATATGTTCTGCTTGAGAAAACACTCGCTCGGGCACAATATTGACATATTTTCTTGCCGCTACCGTAAACAGCCGTTAACGTAAACAGGAGCGCTGACCCATATCAAGAAGTCGCCTCTGTTCAAAAATACAAATGAAAATTCCATTTTAATGAATGGTGAAATTTACTACGAACAACGGAGAGGTTAAACAAACAATTACCCCGCACTGTGGTTCGTGTGGAAATCTGGTCACCCCACGATGTCATCGACTCTTCGTTTAAGTTTACAACAACGTGCTGCTCTTTCAAAATCAGAAACATAACAAGCAGTAGTATTTGTGACATCATTATCATTGCTACTTTGCTTAATAACAATGCTTCTAGGCTCATGTCGAGCAAAATTAGCATAATTGCACTTATTCGTCGTTTGATCAAAATATTTATCATCATTTCCTCTTTGTTTGAGACCATTATTATGTCTATAATCCCAGTCAGACTTGTTATGATTAACATTTCTACTCCGCACAAAAAAATCTGTCAGAAAAATTATTGCACGATTGAAAACTCTTCTTGTATTTGTCTGTACCATTATTTTCAAAATTCTGAGAATTAAACTGTTGAGATACATTAACTTGTCTCTTATCTCTCTGAGAAGGAAAATTATTATCATATGAATTTCCTTGGTACTTTCTAACCTTAGAAACATCTCTCCTACAAAAACTCTTTCCATTCTTTTCTTTGACAATATGCTTGTTTACAGTATCATCTGCAGATCTATAAGTATCTTTATCGTTACGCCTATAATGGGTTTCATCCTTGGAACCACTACTTATAACTTTATCCCTTGATATCATCTTCTGAGAACCTCCAAAATCAGTTACTCGTTTAATCTTAGGGCTTTTAGCTTGAAATCTATCAGGACTGACTGTTACCTTATCATTCTCTCTATTACACTTCCGCCAAGATTCGTTGCTATTGGAAGCAGAATCAAAAGACCTTCGAAAGTTATATTTTCCTCGTAAAGATATTTGTCTATCACATCTAACCTTTCTCTCCGCAAAGATTGTATCGGGCTGGATCTTTTTAACCTGTTGGCAAACAACTTTCTGTCTAGCATTGTCCACATTTAAAGAAGACCATATTCCGCTGTTCAAAATAACATCGAGTAGACCCTGTACCCTTTTTGTACTTTCTGCAATTTCAACATTTTTTTGTGAAATTTCTTCACTTAATTTCCTATTTAATTTGTCAAATATGAAAACTTTACTTCTCTCCTCTGTTAACAATCTCTCAATCTTAATCATCTCCTCTCTCTCAGTCGTTAACTCTTCTAATTTGTCTTTCTCATCCTTTTCTTCATTTACACTTAGTTGTCGTGTTTCATTCTCACTATCCTCATCATTCATTAGTTCTTCAACTTCATTCGGAAATACAGTATAATTCTCTTCTTCAATACCAGAATTTACTTTATTCAACAAATCAAGAAGTGTGTTTGTATACGACCTATCACGGTCAGTTGTCTCAGCTTCTAATTTACTACACCTCTCTTTGTTTTCCTGAAGTTGTTGCTTGAGATCACTTACTTCACTATCTCTATAATGCACTTGATCTTCCAAATCTTTAACTTTGCCCAATGCAGCATCTAACGCCGCTTGCACTTTAGTAAGTTCCGTGTTGGACTTATCTAGATCATTTGTTAGTCTCGACACTGTTTCTCTTAATTCCTTCTTTTCGGCAATATCCTGTAGAAAATTGGCTCTTTCCTGTAGAGCATTTTGTTTGTTGACTTTTATTTGTCTCTCACATCCTGATTCCTTTTTCTGCTCATCAGGAATACCGTTGTGGATTATTTTGAATATACTTTGAACTACATGTCCGTGCTCATGCTCAATATAATGTTTCAAAAACACACGAAGGTGCTGTAGCAAATCAACCAAATCCTTAGCCATTATTGAATTACAAACAAACTTAAAGTTATGTTCAGCAAATAACTTTAGGGATGCTGACACATTAACCAAAAAATCGTCCATGATCCATACTCCAAGTCGTGGACCTCTCAATCCCTTTTCATCTCTACCTATTAACAATGCACACTCCAGCATAGGCCTTATATTTGCAGGATTATTATCAAAATCCATGGTGATTCAATTACTCAGTTAACTATATATCTATATCAGTATAATTATTAATATTGCAAGTTTATGTTTCAAGAAGTTCTGACAATTACCCTTCCATTTCACACAGTTAAGTATGTATACCAAAAATATTATTCATAAACTTTGTATCATCAATTCCTTTTCAAAGAACCTTTATAACATCATATGAGGGAAGTCATCCTATATCATACAACCATCAATACTTAGCATCAATACTAAATCCAAATATGTCTATATAGAATTAGACAACAAAAACAACAGATTTAAATAGTATAGGAGATGCAAAGCACAGGAAGGCTCGTTGACATAGTTAAGGCGACACAGTTCACACCACAAACATAATTACTTATCTTGAATGAAAACTCTTCTGTTCCTTTCCGTTAACACCCTGGATATCACAAAGTTCAATGGTAAAACAATCGACAACAGAAAGGCATTGGAACTTGACACCTTGATTCCGCTCAGGTCCTCGATTCAGCACGCTACGTGCTAACACACCGCACAGGAAAGCAGGAAATGGGTCACCGTCTGTCAATTTCGTTGAAAGGAGGTACACCGCTCGTTCATACTGCCAGATGATTACTTGTACTGGTATACAGACGCCACTGTATATCATGACATCTCATAATCTTGAGTAATAAATTTCTTGACTTGCGAGTTGCGACTTGCGACTTGAGTTAACAGTTCCCAGTTTAACTGATACTGAATAAGTTTTCCTTGGGCCTGGATACAGCTCTCAAATGTGATGTCTGTCTTTCATATACTAACGCCACTCAGGCTACATGCTAACAGTTGTGAATTAATATCACGCGAATTTCGCGGGTATCTGATCCTATAAAACTAGCACACCACTGTTACACCCCCGTAATGTAGTTGTATCGTCATGGCCAATGTGGGGAATATTGATTATCTGCTAACGTTACTGTTGTGTTGTGGATCTGGTAATGTCTACAGTTGATACCTACATATACGCCACACAGGCAAACACTGTAGAAGTCTACTGGTAAGCGATGCACAGGTTCTCGATACAAATAGACCACGCCCACTCCGGGGCTATTTCTAAATACGTGTTAAGTTCCCTGTCACACTTGTAATATTAAGTGCGTGTGTTGGTTTAGTCGTTTGCACCACAGGTACGTACACCGGAGTCATGGATGGTTGTGAACGACTGGTGACATTTCATATAAAGGTTTATTCACGCCACAACACCATACAAATGACATCAAGAAATACAGGTTACAAAACACATCTCAAAATATCCAAGAGACTGCCCACTCAGCAGCTTAGCCTAATATGGCCGAACAATGTCTCCACCTCTCATAACAATCCAAGGAGAACTGCCCACACGCAGTTTACAAATAACTCATAATGTCATCACGTGAAATATTGGCCTTAGTACTCAAAATACTGCCTACACTGCAGTTTACAAATAACTCATAATGTCGTCACGTGAAATATTGGCCATAGTACTCAAAATACTGCCTACACTGTAGTTTACAAATAACTCATAATGTCATCACGTGAAATATTGGCCATAGTACTCAAAATACTGCCTACACTGCAGTTTACAAATAACTCATAATGTCATCACGTGAAATATTGGCCATAGTACTCAAAATACTGCCTACACTGCAGTTTACAAATAACTCATAATGTCATCACGTGAAATATTGGCCATAGTACTCAAAATACTGCCTACACTGCAGTTTACAAATAACTCATAATGTCATCACGTGAAATATTGGCCTTAGTACTCAAAATACTTCAATATCCATAAACTCTACCTCCGCGGGAAATAATGGCCTCTTAAATAACATCTTCACGAAATATCCTCTACTAGGAAATACTGGCCTGTACATATCAAGGCCTCTAACATCTTCACATCAAATATCCACTTATCCAAAAACACAGCGAAAAACATCGCTAGCCATTTTCATGGTGCTCTGCGCAAACACACACTTACAGGGCCGACTCTCTCCAGTCAACTCCCCGGACACACTACTCAGATAACACACTCGTCCCGCTGAAAAGCAGTCACGAGACTTTCTCACTGCTTAAACTCAACACAAACAATTGAGCGCTAGCAGCGAGCTTCTCTCACCCAACTCAAAACAATACAGAATAAATATATCAGCGCTTTTCACGCTGTCTGTAATCTGTCTCTCGAAACTATCACGAGATACTCTCTAAATAATTCGATAGCTACAAGCAAACAAGTGCTCCAACTCAGAATCTATCTTGGCTACTAATTTACCCAGATTTACGCCCCTTACACCAATTCTATTCTTAACACTAGACCACTGATCACTCGAAGCTAATGTATAAATTACCGTCTGCGCAGAAAGAATACACTCCAATAGTCAACGAAGGTAGATGAAATCTAGCAGGAATCCGACTAGGCTATATGCTAGTGCAACTAGGATTCTGTCAGAACGAACGATAAAATGCAGTTTTCGGAGTTCTTTATTTATACTTCTCGAATGTAACTTAAATGGGACGTGTTGAATTTTCACACCTTTCTTGAAGTATAGCAAAATCAGAGGTACAACGCCGTTGTGTTAACCGCTGCGTTTCCTCCGTTTTCCCCGGTCTACCGATCTTCTTCGTCTCAGGCTGCTCGCATAAGGGTGCGAAAATTTCTCGAGAAGCTAACTACGTTAGCTGAGAGTTCCCTGATTCTTTAGATCGTATACCGCTCCACGTTGAATTCTGAAGATCAGCCTGTCTTTGATGGTACCGCTGTTCTGAGAAGCTTTGGCAACTCCCACCAGGCGGGGCGACAGCCAGGTAAGAAAATGAACTGCTGTTAATTGCTCTAGAAACAGGAGTTAGTCTCTGGCCACGTCCTCTTTTGGGCCGGCGTTAAGGAAAAGATTGCTATAAATCGTTCTCAGAGATGGTCGTGGGCGTGATTTAACCTCCCATCAAAGGCCATGCGATCTCAAAAGTTCACAGAAGATAGCAGGCTACATATTAATGATCCAGCGTGTAAAATTCTCGTGGAAATGCTGCATGCAGGTTAAAGTTACAATAGATGATCAGGGGTTCTAAAGTTATGAGAGGCCAATATTCTGTTATAATCCATCGAGTCAGGGAAATTCATTTGTCATACTTAGACGTACGTCACAGGAGCTATTATAGACCGAAAGGGAGGCATCAAAAAAGAGTTGGCCACTCGAAAAGCAGAAGCTGGGAGACTTTTTCATGCCATAAATCGAAGATTCCTCAGCAAGAAAGAGGTTGGTAAGAAAACGAAGATGGCTGTATACCGTTCCACCTATGTCCCAGTCTTGACATATGGATGCGAGTCATGGGCAATGACTACAACCTACAAAAGCCAGATCCAAACCTCAGAAATGAGGCATCTGAGGAAGGTGGTTGAAGTAACAAGAAGAGACATGGTCCGCAACCAGACGATACGTCAAGTCCTAAAATCCCACCCCCTGCAGACCCAAGTAGAACAGTCCCAACTAAGAAGGTTTGGCCATGTCTGCAGAATGGGAGAAGATCGGCTACCACGACAAGCGTGGGAAACAAAGAGCCAGGGATCCAGACCCTCAGGACGACCCAGAGTCCGCTGGGAGGACAACGTTAGACAATCTTTGAAGGACCGAGGACTAGAATGGAACCAGGCCAGGAGGAAGACAGCCGATAGGATAGTCTGGCGCTCTCTCTTCCAAACCTCTACACCTCACGGTAGAAGGGGAACGACTAAGTAAGTAAGTAAGTAAGTAAGTGTTTTTACTCCAGTTGATTTGTTTCACAATAAATCCAAATGTCACCAGACCACGATGCCTTTCATACTTGGACATGCACCTAATATAACCAACGGACCTTGTGTCTAGGATGAACGGAGGGCACCACTGTAGCTATTTCCCCTTCAGGAAGCTTGCACTCGTCATTCACATGCTCTTGCAAAGGTCGTTTCTGAAGCAGTTTGTTTTACATAATGTGGTTGCCATCCTGATGCACCATCGCACATTAGTCGCCTTATACGACATGCCTGAGGAAGCGGTATTCCTATTCTTTTGTTGTTTCATCAGGGACCCCCGGGTTACACTTGTAATTACATCGACAGTAATCAAAGCGCGGGATATCTTGGTATCCCGACAAGCATCAACATGACGTAATCATGACGCCCCACTGTGACGTCCAACTATCGCTGCAGGAGGCCAGTTAGTACACCCGACGTAATCCTAATAAACAGAGCTAATGTCACTGCGGATTACAAACGACCCCCTGTGGTGTGAGTAACGCGTAGCGTACAGGCGATTCCACGTTTGCTGTGCTTTTCTTCGCCGCAGAGAAATGCGTCTCCAGCGATGGTAAGGTACATGTGAAGGTAAAGGGGGGTCGGAGTGGCTAAGAGGTATGGCGTCTTCCTCGAACTCTAGAGGTACCGGGTTCGATTCCCATTTGAGGGAATATAATTATGGAATTTGTTTGTTCAGAACTAGTGGTCCTAATGATGTCAAACTCACCCCTGGTCTCCAGGATAGTGAGATCGGATGCCTAGCCTTCTCCGAAAGGGGCGAAAAAAAATAGGAGGTCCCGTGTGCAAGTTGCACGTTAAAAATCCCACGGCAGTTGGAATTCGTAAAGGATTGGCCCATCTGGAAGGCCGCTGCCTTGGCAAAATTTAAAAATTAGAAACCAACCACCAGAAAAATATTTATAGAATGTGTGATTCCTATATACACACACTGGGATTCTTGCCGGTGCTACGGAGTTCGTGAACTGTGCTGAGATCCTCCTTGTGTGATCTAAGGGAGGAGATCGGAGCACTGATGGAGTTTTCCGTGTGCAATGAAGATAGTCCTTAAAAACCAAACCAAACCAATGTTACACGCCCATTGAGGCATATTGGGAATATGGTGTTAGGCCCACATTTTCTTGACCATCGGCACACTAGGGGTGATGTGGTCACCACCACGCCGGCCGTCTTAACCTTCCCAGAGTTGCTCTGGTACCCAATTCATAAGACTGGGTCGAACCCAGAGCCGTTTGCGGTCTAAAAAATTTCACCTCAACTGGGAATCGAACCATGGGCCACCGAGCAAGGAAGCCAGTGCACTAACCACTGTGCCACCGCGGCGGTACAGTATAGTAATTATTGTTCTTGGGGTTTTTTCTTCATTTATTTTACATAGCTGTATTACCTGAGTTGCATGGGTTATGTATGATACGATATACTGTACAACCTTTTCATACATATTACACGTATTTTAAACAATCAACAAACTAACATTAACCAAACGACCATCGGAATCAACAAAACAAAACAATCGACGTAACACCAACTAAATTAACAAAAACAACACATCAAGGAATGGAATAAACGAAGTTAAGAAACACTTAATGCTCCATTAGCAGCAGAAAGGGAAATTAAATGAATACGTGTCTTAATTTCTGTTACAGGAATTAACGATGTTGATCTGATGGCCCCGGGGGGGGGGGGGGGGGGGGGGGGGAGGGGGGGGGGGGGGAAAGGGGGGGGTGTGAAGTGGCTAAGAAGTGTGGCGTTTGCCTCTAATTTTTAAGGTACGGGGTTTGGTTCCCAGTATAGATAATATACATTTTTTTCAGAATCAGTGGTTCTTAATGATACTCCCCCATGATCTCCTAGGTAGTGAGATCGGATGCTTAGCCTTCTTGGATAAGGGCGATAAAACAGGAAGTCCCGTGTGCAAGTTGCGCATGTAAAATATCACTCAGCAGTTAAAAATCATTAAGAGTAGGCGATACGGCCGCTGCTCTTGCAAAATATTTAATAAAAAATAAATTTGTAAATCTACCCACCACAAAAATATTTATAGAATGTGTGATTCCTGTATTGGGATCCTCGCCGGTGCTACGGAGTTCGTGCACTGTGCTGAGATCCTCCTGTGATCTAAGGGAGGAGATCGGAGCACAGATGGCGTTGTCCGTGTACAATGAAGATGGTCCTTAAAAACCAAACCACAACAAACCAATAATGTATGAACAAGAACAATAAGAACAGGGGACTTCCTGTTTTTCGCCCTTATCCAAGAAGGCTAAGCATCCGATCTCACTACCCAGGAGATCATGGGGGAGTATCATTAGGAACAACTAATTATTATTTTTATTTCTTTGTGTAAATAAAATGTAGAAAAACTTTAGAAGCAACAAAACTTCATGACTGAAATTTTAGATAATTTTGTCATTATTGCTGTTTCCACCTGATAAAAGCAAAGAAACGAAAAAAGTTACCTCCCAGAAAACTTTCGCACAAATGAAAAATGAATCACAATGAAACTATAAATATTAACGGGTATGGCAGCTTGCAAATGTTGCCGGCCATGAGAATAGCAAAAAATCATGACTATCCCAAACGTGACACGTACATTCAAACGACATAGAAATAAATGGAAATATATTGGAACGGGAGAAACATTTCTCATACTTTGGACACAAAATAACAGAGAAGGGCAGAAATGAAGCACAAGCGAAAAAAAAAAAAAAAACTTGAATTAACAAAACTATGTTTAACAGCCTTATACAGATAAATAAAACAACAACTTATAGATCGGAGTCCTATTTTGTTTTATGTACTGTATATTATTTATTACTGCGCGGTGGTGAAAAATAACGACATCGTTGAAAAGGCTATTAATAAAAAGAGATTTAATAATAAAGATCGAAACTGGTCACATAAAATCTGTTGGACATTGTTACTGGCGTGTATGTATACTGGGTCCTTTTATAATATATATTTAGATGAGTATCTCATTGACTCAGGTCAAGTTCAATTAGGGGTATGCAATGTAGACCACACACACAGAGTAACATCTCCAAATCTTCATACGGTATTAGTACCAAGTCAGTGTGGACGAACTTCAGACATATTTATTTGACATAACGTAGCTCCATATATATATATATATATACATATATATAATATATATAATATATATAACACACATATATATATATATATATATATATATATATATATATATATATATATATATATATATATATATATATATATATATTATATATATATATATACATATATTGATATACTTGATGATTCTCATTTTGAATTTGTGAGTTAGTTGTTTAGATGTCTGTATATGTGTGGCGAGTGCGCCGGAGAGGTTATTGATGTTACCAAACTAAGTGTACTCGGAGTGAGGTCAAGCTATGTAAGTCCCTGAGTCTAACTGTTGATGATGTATTCTCAGGGTACCTATCCGCTACCTCTCTAAGATCTCACTCCGGAAAATATTTTATGATATTGTTATGTGTTTTACATGACTACGTGTCTAGGGTAATGTAAGTATAGTGATAAGTGCATAAAACAAACACAACTGTAACTCAATGAAATGGACTTAAGTAAGACTGGTGTTAAGTTTAGACAATTATTTTTACAATATTATTTTCCTGTCCCTCAAATCTTTTTGGGGCAGGAAGGGTTAAAACTGAAAAGAAATGTATTTACATATAATAAATAAATAAGGTGGAATCTTTGTCCATATCTTGATAATAAACAAGTGTCACTGTAGGTGTATAACACAGACTGCTGTAGTAATGTCTAAAAGTGAGAGTCAATGGTGGGAAGGACTATTTTTGTCATCATACCCACAAATATGAAAGTTCACTTGTGGAAATTTTCTTTTATTGAATGGGTGTTCAATGCCCACGTAAGGGGACTTCACCTGATGTTTCTAATTGACGTAGGCTTCAGTAGATAATATATATTCAGCAGAAGGTCTTGCTTCAGGCCAAAAAATATGCAGCATACACTTTGTTGAGGCTTTCTTTTCCTCCAATTATGTCTTCACAAGGTTTCCTGTCACCAACTGGTAACAGGCAGTATAACCCTGAAAAAGAAGGACGTTCCCCTACGTTTATTTGCTGGCTATAATATTTCCACAATTACTCAAACTTACCATCATTTGGGGTCAGGCTCGTGTGCAAACATCTGCACTAGCCCCTAAGTTATTTGGGCACTCCTCCGAATACCGGTCCCAAATGACTCAATACGGTTTGTGTTAGAAAATATCCCTTACAGGGCCTCATTTTGACATATAATAAAAAAATATAAAAATATACGAGTAGAAATGAATGGGAAACTACTCTTGAAACACAGAAATTGCCAATCTGATCAATGTATTGATAGAGTTTTGTTGAAAACATTTTACCGTCTAGAGTTCCATAGCCAGTTACGTGTATTTAATACCCGACTGTACGGGTTAGATGGTAATTTCTGAATCGATAAATAGTCATTTGCTTCAGTGGGAGAGTAAAAAGGTAGTCCCATAGCAGATACTACCGTAGGGGAGTGAAGTGTTAGAGACCTCACTATACTAGGTCATGCATAGAAAGGTGGGGTGACCAGTACCTTTCCTCACTGCCTTTTCCTTCCCTAACTCAGTGAGAAGTCAGGTACCCATTTACAGCTGGGTAGACTGAATCTTGTCGATACCGTGAATCTTTTTACTTTTCAAATGCTGTATAATACTAAGTATTCATCTACAGCTGTTAGTTGTTGAACTGGTACAACATTGTTGCTGATCTGTGTCGGAGCTGATGGTCTACCTGGCATTATTAATATTTTTATCTCAAATGCACAAATTCGAAAGTAAAAATTATCAATTTATTCACAACTTTGGAAGAAAGGAAATGGTCGACTTCACTCACTGTATCGGAATATCGAAATGATAATGTTACAGCGGGCAAAAACTTGTAATTTTAGATCCCTCACCCCCCCCCCCCCCCCCCCCCCCATTTTATGTCGCCCCTGAAGCGGCATTTTTAGATTCTTTTTTCCCATTTCATGTCGCCTCTGAACCGGCATTACCAAATGAGGTCCTGTAAGGGATATTTTCTAACACAAACCGTCTTGATTCATTTGGGACCGGTATTCGGAGGAGTGCCGCCTCTACATATTAACAAAATATATCAATAAAATTATTTATCTTACCGCAATCAATGAAATATTTCACACAAAAGTAAGATTAACTGGCAATCAATGGCACAGGTGCAGATCGCTGTCGCCCAGACCGCAAAGGCATTAGTCACACTGCTATGCGTCTGATCTTAATCTACGATGTTGAAATATTTTTCTCAAGTGGCAGCGTATTCTGGTAACGCGTTAGTTTTATCCCTCCTTTCCTAAACTATCATTAACCAATCAAACGAGCCAAGCCAATTTGACTGTTCAGAAAAGTGTCCCCTAAAATGTAACATCCGAAGATTCTCAAAATTGAGAATTCCTCAGTGTGTTTGTCAGTCCGTCTCAATTTTTAGTTTCTACAATATCTCGGTTATTATTGTGTCGATTTCAATTTTTAAAAGTGATTCTTAAACTGCCCTTTGGCCTCTATCATCCTATCTAGTTTTCATCTATCTCTTATTCATCGTTTTTATCTATGTATTTTTTCTCTATATTTATTCTGAAGAGAATACTTTTCTATGCGGCAAGATAATATATTATAGGGGAATAGTATTATCTTTTAATAAACAATTATCGATATAATTCAATACCTCCATTTTAGTTACCCTCTTTATACGTTATCTAAGTTTCTCTCTTTCCCCTCTCCTCTCTGCACAAATTTCTGGTTTTAGTTTCAGTTTCAAACGCATAAGTTAGCCTTGATTCTTTTCATTACAATCCTCCCCTTTTGCCCCTCTCTCCCGTTTCAAGACGAGGTAACAAGTTGTTTTTTTTATTTTCTTCTGCCAACTATTTTGGCTTTCATCAAAAAAAATTATTGGGAAGGGTAACGCGAGCTGCGTGTTGTTGGGGATGGGACTCAATACGCTTGTCTTTGAAGATTCAAATCTTGGGCCAATCGTGGACTGTTAGGCTAGTAAATGGTGCATAATTTCACACCTTTGGAGTTATTTATAGTTACAACCTCCACTAAATAATAGGGCGGGTGTGTATACGATTTGGAGAAGGGTACCCTTTTTTTTTCAAACTATTGTATTAGAAAAGTCAAGTATTGTCCAATTCTAAGCAGACGTTTGACCTTGCTCTTGGCAATTTTCAAATATAGTAGTGGGGTTTATTAGTGTTGAATTTACGTTACAATCTTTTGCATGGGGGAATTTGAGCGGGGGGGGGGGGTACACGGAGTTAGCTTTACTACAATATGTCTCATGTTGTTGAATGTAGCGTTGGCTATTCCTTTTCTTTTCTTCACTTATGTTTCACATCTGACATCTTCTGTTATTATATGACCAAGATATGAGAAGCTCTTGACTTGTTCCAGGATTTTCCCATTAATGCTTATATTTAATGTTGGCTTATTGTCTGTTTTGCTAATTATCATAGTTTTCGTTTGCTCAATGTAAATGTCCAATCCATATCTGTGACTTACGCTGTTTACTTGCTTCACTAGTTCTTGTAAGTCCTGAGAAGAAAAGCACGGGGGAGGGGGCCGGGGGGGGGGGGGGGGGTGGAGAGGAATCTAACATTAAAATTAACATTGTACGTCTGGGAATTATAGTAAATAAATATTAGACAAACATAAAGGTATGTTTTCAGGCACTCGTAAGAAATAAAGAAGTAGAAAACTAGACAACAGAAAAACAACAGACCTGAGTGGCTTACCCAGGACTTGAACCCAGGACCTTCCGTGCGACAACCCCGCCTAGCTATGCAAGCGAATCACACTATCCTCCCTGCCATATAGGCATCACCAAATTATGATGCTTCGATGACGGGTCATTAGTGCGACCCGCAACACATAACACCGGAAATTTACCATGGGCAGTCCAGCCTATTAATGACGCAATCACTTCTGTTGTTCCCCTATTATACAGTATAGGTCAGACTTACACAAGACAAAGACCTTAATACTGTGTCTAGTAAATGATAGAAGACTAAGAGCAGTAAGTACAGGACAGAGGGAAGGTTTTGGTATTGTATATGACGATGAATGATCAGTACTAAATAATTTTGATAACTGTGAGGGATACTAATTTCTGCAGTGAAATATGACGATACAAGTTCTCATTTTGAGATAGAACAATTTTTGTTGAGTAGAACAACTTAGAATATACCAAATAAGACTGATGGCACCACTTGACGGAAGGACAATCTTCTCACGCGCTGAAGGGGACACCAATCCTATTAGGAATCGTCAAGATGACTGACGTATTGATCACGCACATAACTTGTGTTACTCCGTGAGTCTCTAACAAAAGATTTAGCCCACTGTAGACTCAACAAATCTAATTTGGCATTACTTGCTGGGGAAGCTATTTATCAATGGGTTTGAACGCCAAGGACACAAATAAATATCATGTTTGTTCAATTGTGATGAAATAATGGATGTTAGCCCTGGTTGTTTTATGCAACAGCTCTCTGTCAACGGAAGTGAGAAAGAGAGTTCTTCAGTGTTCTACAGAGCTAATCCTAACATACGGAAGTGAGTCATGGACAACTAGTAAACAAGCAGGGAAAGCCCTAGAGGCAGTGGAGATGGGGGTTTACCACAAAAAAATTAATAATAATAAAGATAGCTGGAAAATTGATGATGTCTTGAAAGAAGCTTGTGAGCAAAAGAGTTGACTATTCACATTAGAAGCGAGCAGTTCACTTTCTTTAGGCATGTTATGAGAAGAAAGGGATCCCGTGACACGCCCATTGAGGCGTATTGGGAATATGGTGTTAGGACCATATTTTCTTGACCATCGGCACACTAGGGGTGATGTGGTCAGCATCTCGCCGGCCGCTTTAACCTTCCCAGAGTTGCTCTGGTACATAATTCATAAGGCTGGTTAAACTCTGGAGCCATTTGCGGTCTAAAATATCCCACCTCAACTGGGGTTCAAACCATGGACCACCGAACCAGGAAGCCAGTGCACTAACCACTGTGCTACCGCGACTCTTTATGAGAAGAAAGCTGGAATATATTTTGACAACAGGATAGACTGATGGGAAAAAATATAGAAGACGACAAAAATAGGTGATACTGGACAGTCTGACACAATGACATAGAAATAAATCAATAACAGAATTGATTGATAGTCATGAAGACAGCATGCATGTGGAAAGGCACAATCCCCTGCATCACCATACATGGTACCTGACGAATAATAGAACCTGGGGTTGACACTGACTTAGGAATGATTTTGATTAACATTCTCAATTGACACACACTCATACATTAAAAAAAAAACTCGCATGTAAATAATTGCAAACAATAATCATCTTACCAGTTAACATTCACGCTAACCACTACAAATAATAATACAATTAAATAAGCCATTTATCAAATACCAGAGGGCCGTTAATAACATCAATAACCGGGGATTCTTTGCTCAGCGTGTCAGAGAAAGAGAACGCACAGTGAAAAAAAAAAGTTAATATCAGCAAGTAAGAAACATTTGCCCAACGCACAAGAGAAGCAGGACATACAGTGCAAAAAAAAAAAAAAAACAACAAAAACAGACTATTGTCCGTTCGGAAATTCGTGCCCACACATTGAACGTTGTAACTTTGCAACCCCTTGACGGATGTTATTGAAATTTGCTACGTGCCCTACTGATATCAATGCAGTTATTAATATATTTTTTGCCCTTACAAAACTCATGTCATGTTCGAATTTTCTTCTTTAAGTTATATAAAAAACTCTTACCGTTGTCTGGGTTAATTTTTATTAGTTCTACAGGAAAGTTACAAGATCCGTTCAAAAATTGCGCACTTAATTTTTGTTACAGCACAGCACAAGCGATGAAATGTGCTATTCAATTTTTTGTTTGTTTGAATTATTAGTGACTACATGTCCGCACGTGTGCGTACCTATTGTACACAGTCGCGAGTAATTATTTCAGCGGCGTATGCTAATTGCAATGAGTGGCTTGTGAATGAAAATATCTTCGCTGACAACAGCTATTTAAAACCAGAGTTTTTGCAGCTTGTGAGACAGAGGAATAAGACAAAAGTGTATCTGATTGATACAATCATCCAAGAGCAGGGTCATGTTTCTCTTCGACTCCCACCTTACCATTCTCACCTTAACCCAATAGAGCTGGTTTGGGCTAGAGTTAAAGGGCAAGTGGCCGCCCAGAACATCACTTTTAAAATGTGCGATGTTAGACATGACTCGTGAGGCCCTTTCACGAATAGACACAGAGTACTGGGCTAAATGTGAAGAACACGTGCTACAGGAAGAAGAAGATTACTGGCAGCGAGATGGCTTGCAGTTTATCCAACCAATAACTGTTGTGAACTTATTGGAGTCGTCAGATTCGGAAAGAGGCACGTCGATCGCATTCCTTCGTTTGTGATAAACTAATTTCATATGCCAATCTATAATAACACATAAACAGTTACGATTTGTCATAGCTTCCTGATGATTTACTGCTACCATGGTTCATTATCAGAACATCATTCCTCGTATCAAAATCACGTGAACAACCAATCACACATTTAGGATACGCCTTTGAACCGTCTTGTCGCACAAATGTTGTGATTTACTGTAAGAATTAATGTTACGGGCAGATTTAGGCAAATGTTCCAAGAAGATCAAAGAAAATCGCCTTTTTGCAAATTTCGCGACAGCTGTGGATGTAATGATCGCAAAATCTTAACTGCATGGAAAATCTAAGACTGCATGCAAAAATTCATGTCCATACAACAAACAGTTTTGGAGAAAATTGACGCTTTCTGTGGGCACGAATTTCCGAACGGACTATAATTCCAGTAAGGGCACCATTGCCCAATATATCCGAGAAACCAGGCGCCCAGGTAAAAAAGGCACATGACAAAGAAGCAGCGGCAGATGAAGTCTCGCTGTTTGATATGAAACTGAGGGCTATTGCATAAGTAGTTTTTCAGAAGATTGCAAAAGACAAAGCACGCTAAATGTTGACGCCTAAATGTGTTTTGTTTAAGCTGGCAAAGATTTTAAAGTTTTTGTGTTTTGTTCTTGCCATTTATAAAACTGCCATACACATAAAATGAAAAACTTAAATATAGATTTCTAATGTTCACGATCTCTAGTTGTTTCTGTGTAAACAAAGAACCAACGAATGGCATTCAGACTAGTAGCAAACGAGGCAATGGAAAGAAGTGATATAAATGCACAGCAGTGCAAGAAATAATAATAATAATAAATTCTTTAAGCACCAAACACGGCGCATAAGGCAGAAACCAGTGCTCTCCAGGTTGTTCGTTTTGACGCCACTCCTCTTAGCTCTTGCACATTATTTAGGTCCAACGTTCTTCCTTCTCTTATTATTGTGCAAGAAAGCAGGAGAGAAACAATTTCATCTGTGTGTGTGTATGTATGCACAGCTATTGCTAAAGTCCGTTGCATTATGTGCAAGCACCAAATGGTGCAGTTAAGTGAACGGGATAACACAAGCTATTTCCTGGAAACGTGATTTGATCCCTGCTCAGGAAGACTTTGCAACCATGGCTCAGATGTTAGCTCGA
Organism: Oreohelix idahoensis; assembly: GCA_024509875.1. Taxonomy (NCBI): domain Eukaryota; kingdom Metazoa; phylum Mollusca; class Gastropoda; order Stylommatophora; family Oreohelicidae; genus Oreohelix; species Oreohelix idahoensis. The sequence continues at coordinate 48,327 of JAMPIV010008434.1, forward strand.
CCTGGTCCCTCTGGGAGAAGGCCTCTTCTAAGAAAGCATCTGTTTGATGAAACAAGTCAAACCGGAACGCATTCGGGGGCCGATACTGATCAACAGTTTAAGTCTCTCCTATGTGATTCTGTGATTGAACACAACATCAGGCTTAATATTGATTCAAGGCCTGCTCCATGCCGACTCACTCATATAGTCTGTACAATAGGACCTGCCTCCAGAGAGGTAACTCATATATTTTAAAAACTTACACTAAAGTACATAGGTTTGACTGAAGAATTACATATAGAAGTGAGTAAGGAAAAGACATTTTTATTTCACTAAACAGCTCACGCACCTTTATGATTTTATTTGTCATCTTCGTTTATCTTTGCGCCTGTTACGGAGCATGGGTCCATCATTGTAGCTGACCCCTTTGTAGGAAGCCTACACCAAGCACTTACACGTTCCTACAGCTGTGGTTTCTGAGGCAATTTGTTTTACATGATAAGGTTGCCAGCACCCATGCATAACCTCAAAATAGTCGTCTTGTACGACATATCAAAGGATACAGTAGTCTTATTTTTTCTTTGTCTCTTCAGAGACCCCCGGGAGTTACAAGGGGCTTGTGTGGTGTAGGTAAAATTAAACAAATTTTAAAAAAAGTTACAGCGCTATCACTCTCCCTTTTGATCACTCACATACGCAGTTGTAGCCCCTTACTAGATGTAAATTAAACGGTTTCAAAAGGCGCCAATTTAAATGGACTGCCAGATTCAAATAATCAATGAAAGAACAATCTCTGTTCTTAACTCCTCATTTTGGAATGAGACGAACGAATTGTTTGTCTAGAACACCAGCTGGCGTTAGTTACCATGTGGCACCTCTCCAGATACGCACACATAATTTAAAACATTTACTTTCTCGAGATTAATATTTGTTTGTTTGTTTGTTTGTTTTCTATCAGTTCTTATTATCTGGTAATTTCTTATACGTCTTCTTACCATCACACCCGTTTAATAATTCTTCTTCGTACACTCTCAGACGTCAACTTGAATAGGTTCAAAGAAAGCAGTGGTGAGCTTGAGGCTATTTCTATCTCCAGAGAGCTTTTCCAGGAATGGTACTAGTGATGGCCACAAGTGCTTTCTCTGATCCTCATATGTTGGGCATCTTTAATACAGGACATTGGGATCTCACTGTTTTTCAGTAAAATAATTCAACGGAGACCCTACCATGCGTATTTCAAAAAATAAAATATGAAGTCCTAATTATACACACAATTCACCAAAAGAACAGAGGCTGAAATCTCACAATTTATAAACTGTGATAAACAGATGAGAGCCGATAGGATAGTATGGCGCTCTCTCTTCCAAACCTCTACACATCACGGTAGAGGAGGAACGACTAAGTAAGTAAGGTAAACAGATGAAGTGACGATCTTACTTGTACAATAATATAGTAAAGCATGTGGTAATGACCCCATCATGTATAAATTCAGATTAATATAAGGTGAAGACCTAACCATACACATATTCTTTAAAGACGAGGAGACAGAGATCTCAGTATGTACTCGTATAAACTTTATGAAACAAATGACACGACGATCTTGCTTGTATATAAAGATAGTAACGCACGGGTTGAAGACCTCACCACACATAAATTCAGACACAAAGGCGTACTCAAGGTATTTAACACCCGGGGCGGATCTTAACTTTGGTTTCCCCCCCCCCCCCCACCAACAAATAAACATAACGGCAAGTATATTTTTAACAGTATAAACCATCATAAAAGTGTCCAATGACCTCCCCCCCCCTTTCCCCGCTTCTGGCTGTCACACGGGGCGGACCCCCCCCCCCCCCTCCCCCCTTAGTACTATACTGCAGAGCCCAAACCATCTATACAATCAGGAAAACATACGAACTTTGAATCTCACCAATTATAAGTACAGTAAAACATACCATGTACAAATTCTGTAAAAGAGAGGAGATGGAGGTCTCTCCTTATAATAGTTCAGTGAAACAGAGGAAGCCGTCTACCGAAGCCTAATAAAACTCAGTTCTATTTGACGCTGAAATCTACCACACATCAAAGATTTTATCCAGCCCCGTAAGATCTGCTAAAAAGTATGTGATCCAAAATAAAAACATCTGCACTCTGACTAATGACGAATAAAGACCATTTGAAAGCAATGCATCAGTTATTAACACATTGTTTATATGAACTAACAATGGTAGAGGTGGAAAAGTACAAAGTTTCTCTTCCATAATTTTCTTATTACTTCCCTTGTTTTTGTTTCATAAAATTTTGCCACGTTTTGTTTTGGCGAGGCGTCCCCTGTTCAACCTTGACACTGGCCCGTAATTCAGCCTTTCACCGTTATAGCAAAGGTGTTCTAGTACGTTTATTGTGGCTTATATCTATGGGGACCGGTAATCAACACTGTTATTTCAAAAAGATTTTTATCATCACCATTTCTCTTTCGCTCATTATGGATCATGGGACCACGATAGCAACCTGCCGCCAGTAGGAAACCTACAACAAAGTATCCATATGCTCTTGCTGCAGTTGTTTCTGAAGCAATTTGTTTTAGGTGATGATGCTACCAGCCTTATGCGCAGTCTCATATTATTCTATTTATATACGACATGTCTGAAGGGAGCAGTAGCCCTTCTCATTTGCCTCCCCTCAGACCCCCGTGAAATACGCAGAACAAACGTTTTGATGACTGGAACAATATAAAATTAGAATCAGATACCTTGAGAAGTTGCTCTTGGAATGTCAGTTCACTTGAGCAGGTTGGAAAATTAGATAATATCATGAGGGAAATGAAAGGGTGAACGTAAATCTATAAGGATTATGTGAAATCTGGTATGCCGGAACAATTGAAATGTATTGGAAAAGGAGATAACAACTTGAAAATAATTCATTCCTAAGGGAATAAGCATGAAAGATCAGTATGTGGAATTTTAGATGCTGAAAGAGCAAGAAAGGTGAAAGGATTTTGGACATTATGAGGTCGAGCTCTGTTAGTAACTTGAACAGTAGACATTTAGACATTAACTGTACACGCACCGACAGCGGAAGAAATAACTGACGTTCTACACAAAACCTGACATGGCTATATGCAAATATTTTGAGACAATTATAATAATTGGAGACTCCAATACTAACGTTGATAAAGGGGGGAAAATTGAAAATATGACTAGTGGTTATTGCCTGGTAGCAAGAAATAAGTGAGGTAACAAACTGACAAACTGAACAAGAACATAATATATAGGAGACACATAGTTAAGACAGTATCTTACACGCCTTTGGACAATGGGTAGCCCTGGACGTAACACTTGCAATAAAATTGATTACATACTAATATGCAGGAGATGTACCATTACAACATAAAGTAGATATAACTGCAAGTGAAAAATATATAGTAAAGATATACAATAGAAATAGTGACAGTGGGAGTCAACATATCGAGCATCAAATAAAATCATACCAGCACAGAAGTAAATAAAAGATGAAATTTTATAATTGACTAAAGCAATAAGAAAGAAGAAGTAAGACAAAGTAAAACATGAAAGACTAAATAAAGAAATAGTGATCAAAGATACGGCAGCAAAAGAGCCTGGCTAATTAAGACATGCAGAAAGCTTAAAGTGCAGCACAGACAAGAAACGAATCATATGTACAGATAAATAAATAAATCTAACAGATAATAGAACATAAACACCACTAGCTGTATGACATAACAAGAAGAAACAATATTAATAGACCTATAGAACGTAACAGAAAGATGAATAGAACACAGGAGCTCTATGATGATGGACAATGAGAAATTTATTTTCAAGACAACTGTGAAGGACCACCAATACTTGTGGCAGACGTTGAGGACCCCCAAGTGAAGGACCACCAATACTTGTGGCAGAAGTTGAGGACCCCCATGTGAAGGACCACCAATACTTGTGGCAGAAGTTGAGGACCCCCATGTGAAGGACCACCAATACTTGTGGCAGACGTTGAGGACCCCCAAGTGAAGGACCACCAATACTTGTGGCAGAAGTTGAGGACCCCCATGTGAAGGACCACCAATACTTGTGGCAGAAGTTGAGGACCCCCATGTGAAGGACCACCAATACTTGTGGCAGAAGTTGAGGACCCCCATGTGAAGGACCACCAATACTTGTGGCAGAAGTTGAGGACCCCCATGTGAAAGGACCACCAATACTTGTGGCAGAAGTTGAGGACCCCCCATGTGAAGGACCACCAATACTTGTGGCAGAAGTTGAGGACCCCCATGTGAAGGACCACCAATACTTGTGGCAGAAGTTGAGGACCCCCATGTGAAGGACCACCAATACTTGTGGCAGAAGTTGAGGACCCCCCATGTGAAGGACCACCAATACTTGTGGCAGAAGTTGAGGACCCCCATGTGAAGGACCACCAATACTTGTGGCAGAAGTTGAGGACCCCCATGTGAAGGACCACCAATACTTGTGGCAGAAGTTGAGGACCCCCATGTGAAGGACCACCAATACTTGTGGCAGAAGTTGAGGACCCCCATGTGAAGGACCACCAATACTTGTGGCAGAAGTTGAGGACCCCCATGTGAAGGACCACCAATACTTGTGGCAGAAGTTGAGGACCCCGATGTGAAGGACCACCAATACTTGTGGCAGAAGTTGAGGACGCCATGTGTCCCATGAAGAAAGGCAAAGCCCCTGGACCAGATAAAATAACTGTAGATGAAATGGAGGCTGCTTGTGCATCTGAAGTAGACATGAAAACAAAACCATTGAATGATATCTACAAGAGTGAATAACATAACTGATGATCTACTAAAATCCATATTCTCAGACGTGCCAAAGAAACCCAGAGCCATCAAATGTGAAAAGCACCACACTCATTTTTTTTTTTTTTTTTGGAGCCATACGACTAACATATTGTTCAGAATGATCACAAGAGGAGAGAGAGAGAGAGAGAGAGAGAGAGAGAGAGAGAGAGAGAGAGAGAGAGAGAGAGAGAGAGAGAGAGAGAGATGTAAAATAAAACTAGAAATTAGCACGGAGCAGGGTAGAGTAGAAGGTCAAGGCACAAACAACATCACACATATTATTATAAGAACATTAACAGACAGGGCTGTAGAAGAAACAAGAGATCTATATTTGTGCTTTATAGACTACACCCCTGCAGGAAAATAGAGGAAATGCGCGAACAGGGATTGAGTAAGAATATGTTTTCTGAAGTAAGAACATTGAAAAACAGCAACTTTAAATCATCACCCCGAGCAATAAACGACAAGAAAGGCGACACTCTAACAGAACGTAAAGATATTCTGAACAGATGGAAGGAGTACTGTCAAGAAATGTATACGGAAATAAACAAAGCGGCAGATAACAACGTCATGAATGAAGCGGAACGTGAACCAGAACCTACCATAGAGGAAGTCCGGAATGCAATCAAACACTTAAAAAGTGGAAAATCTCCTGGTTGTGATGAAATAACAGCTGAAATGATACAGGCAGGAGGAGAAGGCAGCGCTCGTATATACCATGCATTATGCTGCAAGATCTGGCAAAGCGGAATTTGGCCCAAGGAATGGAAACGATCAATTTACATACCCTTGCCAAAAAAGGGCAACCTGAAACTGTGCACAAACTACAGAACTATAGCTCTTATAAGCCATGCCAGCAAAATACTTTTACAAATCATAATGAAAAGGATGCAACAAAAGCTAGAAACAGAAATAAATGAAGTACAGGCGGGTTTTCGACCAGGTAGAGGCACTAGAGATCATATATTCAACATGAGGATCATCATAGAAAAGTGTAGAGAATTCAACGTTGACCTACATACTTGTTTCATTGATTACACCAAAGCTTTCGATTGTGTACAACATCAGCAGTTATGGGCTATTATGAAAAATATGGGATTTCCAAACCACCTTATACAACTCATCGCACTGCTGTACCAAGAACAACAGGCAGCCGTAAGAATAGAGGGGGAAACATCAGAATGGTTTGAAGTACAGAAAGGAGTAAGACAAGGCTGTACCCTTTCCCCTTACCTGTTTAACATTTATGCCGAGAATATCATGAGAAACGTAAGAGATGACCAAGAACACACAGAGTTTGACTCATTTAACATCGGCGGGTACCAGATCCCGGAAATCAGATATGCTGACGACACAGTCCTCCTATCGACCAACCCAAAAGGACTTGAACAATTACTTCTGTCCACCAAAAAACACAGCGAGGCCCAGAATCTATACCTAAACACCAAGAAGACCAAAGTATTGACAACAGACAAAGTAAAGACCAAACCAGAAATTGAAATTGATAACGAAGAACTGGAAAGTGTCAATGAATTCGAATACTTAGGATCAATCATTAACAGCTCTGGCGACTGTGCAGTAGAAATTAAAAGAAGACTTGCAATTGCTTCACATAAGCTAATACAGATGAAAAACCTATGGCAAGGCACAAGCAAAGAAACAAAGTTACAACTGATCAGAGCATGTATATTCCCAGTAGCAACATACGGCTGCGAGACTTGGACACTCAATAAAACAGTTGCAAAAAAGATTACATCATTCGAAATGAAATGCTACAGAAGGATGTTGAGAATACCCTGGACAGAAAAAAAAGACCAACAGAGAAGTACTGCACTCACTAAACGTACAGGAACATTGGCTCCTAAATACCATCGCAATAAGGAAGCTGAAATTTTTCGGTCATATAAAAAGACATAACAGTCTGGAAAAAACAGTGATGGAAGGCATGGTCCCTGGAAAAAGGGGAAGGGGTCGACCTAGACGACGGTGGACCCAGGACATCACAGAGAGTCTGAACTTGTCTTTGGCTGATGCAGGTCGACTTGCCCAGAATCGTGATGCGTTCAGAGCAGCTGTAATGGAGACAACGTTCTGGAAAGAATATGTCACATGATGATGATGATGAGACTACACCAAGGCCAGATTTAAAACTCCAGAGACCCTTGACTATTAATATATTTTGGGGCTCCTCTCCAATCTTTTACATGTAAAAACTAGAAGAAAAAAAAACTAATGGATTTCATAACATATATAATAATTTGTAAAAATAAAAAAAAAAAATTAATAAATCCATACTAACATCAGAAAATTATAGAGAAATATTTAGAATAACCGTATTCTTGATTTTTTTTTTAATTGCAAAATCTTTTGATTTTTTTTTTAGATTTGAACCTGGGGGTCACAGACTACATTTCAACCAAAATAATTATTTAGTATGGCGTTTTTAAATTGTTTGCTACCTATTACCACACATTTTCATTAAACAAAATCAAACCGCAATAAGGTTACAATAAAAATATGGATTTGTTGCAATTAAAGTATGGAAATTTAAAATTCTAATCAACCAGGTTATTTTAAACGAAAAAAAAAAAAAAAAAAACAACAGAAAGAAACATTTGTACAAATGCACACTTTGGGATTTATCAGAACCGACAATAACTAATATTTGGGACAGTGTTGCTGACATGAACGTTTTGAATAGCACTAGGGGGTGTAACAAACAAACAAAAACACTAAATAAATTTTTTTAACCAATTGCTTTTCAAAAACTATTTGATTATTACCGAACGTAACTATTTGTTTTAGAACGTAAAAAAATTTAATGCACTGAATTTTTTAACAATTGTTTAGGGCTCGGACATTTTCTAGAACAAATTTGTCTCTTTTGCTTTTTTCGCGGGGGCCCCTGTAACCCTGGGGACCTAGGCTCGTATCTAGTAGGCCTAATGAATAATCCAGCGATGGAATGCGAAGTGAAACATGAGAAAATTATCAAAATGTTAGAAATCATAAACAGCGATAACAATGACCTGAGAATAATTAAGGGCATACTGGCAACAAACAGCCGCTACAAGATTTGGCGGCCAAATGGGAGAGTTCCAACAGATGGAACAGGGTGTTGGCATGGTAGTGTGCTGTCACGTGATCTTTTCTCTCTAAACAGTAACAATATAACGAGATCCATAAAATATATGCAGTTAATACCTGTTAGTGGAAATAATATAAGCAGCTTCGTCTTCTTCGTTCGTCCTGAAAAGGATGTTGGTTGCGTTGTGTCCGTTTACAGCGAAGCTGCGATATTTGCGCCTTTCGACCGACGCATCCGACTTCAGCACGGCATTTTTTGGACCGGGTTAGCCTTCCATCTTCGATCCAGACTGCAGTGATGCAGCCTGTTTCCAGGACCACCACTTGGAGGTGGAGTAGGGTCTTGGTCAGCTCTAGTTCGCTGACCCTGACGCAAGCAGTCTAGCTATGGGTCGCTGACTGCATTCCTCACTGTTGACGCGTCTTAGGTCCCATATAAGCAACTTGAGATACGCTGATATAGTCTCAGTCACGACAGTAAACACAACTATCGAATATAGGACCCGGAAGCCACCCAGACTAACGGTCTTTGTCCTGCGCTATTTGACCTGCTCTGGTGAAAAGAACGTTATAGGGACGAATGAGTCTATAAATAGTAAATAAACCAATAAAACGGTTTTGAATCAGTTCTACAAATTAACGGTTCACATGAAACAAGGGACGTTTCGGGTTTTACCCTTCATCAGCCACAGTCTATAAATAGACATTTTGTGAGAAAACTAACGCTGGAATATATTGTGACAACAGAAAAGACAAAAGTAAAAAGAGACAACGAACTACGTGGAGAGAAGATAATGTACATTTTGACATCAGGACATGAAAAGCAATCAGCAACCGGACTAATAAAGACCACTGGTGGATATTGTTGTTGTTGTTGTTTAACTAGGGCTGCTGAGCTTCTTGCTCGTCTGCAGCTAATACCAAGTTGAATACTGTTTGGTATTATCTAAACTGTAGATCTAGGCTTTTCTGCCATTCCGAAACATGCTGAGTTGAAGTTATGAGCTCCAGTTTCTCCAGCTTGGCTTGCATTTAAAGGATCGTCACATCTGGTCCCAAGCTAGGAGTAAGTAGTACGTGGCATACTGTGCAGTCCACGACATCCAAGGGGGGTCTCCAACTATGCAGAGCTAAATACTGTGCTGTGGTTCTGGGCTCTCCCAAGGAATTGTCACGTCCGGCACAGAGCCACTTCTCAGCTCCCCCTGCCTATCACAGGGTCCATAGTGAGATCAACTGCATGCAGTCAACCAAGGCAAAGCCAAAGAATCACGTCTGGGGCTCAAGTGACTTCTCCAAGCTTAGTGTACAATGCTGGGTTCTCAACAAGTTTCACCACAGGGGAATCCCTAGAAGTGTGTGGATGATTTCAAGAGTCAATGAGGATGTAATTAGCCTCACAGACATACGTTCACTTCCACATACGTATATTGCAGCATTGCGCATAGCTGGTGGTCATATAAGGATTACTCCCGACGTGCCTGCATGCATCGCTGGAGGATATGAAGTTGCCTAAAGACATATTCACCAGCTGGCAGTGGCGGTTTTAGGTTATGCAAGGCCACAGGAAGCGTTACCTTGCGAGGCCCCTTTTAAATAAATTCCTGTTGTATCGACAAAAATGTATTTGTGCACGAAGCCCCTAAAAGCTCTATGACCTAGACAAAAACCTAGGTCGCCCAATCATAAAACCGCACTACCCGCTGACAAGGTAATTGAAGAAGAAGAATAACGTAACCTGATGCTGCTAGATCAGAAACAAAATGCAACAGCTATAGACAAATACTGTTTATGGTCGCCCGTGCAGTTGCGGGGGGGGGGGTGGGGGGGAGAGAATGAAAAATAAGACTAATGCCTCTTCAGGCATGTCGTACAAGGCGACTAATATGATGTTGTGCATGCAGCTGGTAACCTCATCATGTCAAACAAAACACTACAGAAATTATCGCTACAAGCGCATGCGCCTGCTTGCTTCATGTAAGGTGATTGGTGGCTCCATGCTCCGTAGGGATCGGTAAGGTAAATGTTGAGGACGATGGCTGCATATTGTCTGCTGGGGTAATTATGATACGGTGAATCGTTGCTCTTATTTGACTCCATTTACAGGTAGGCATGCTGGTCAAGTTGATGAAAGCTGGTATGAATGTCTGCCGACTGAATTTCTCTCATGGAACCTACGACTACCACGCTGGAACAGTTAAGAACATTCGAGACGCAGCAGCACAGATGCCTAAGGGTACTGTCATAGCCATTGCTTTAGACACAAAAGGACCAGAAATCAGAACTGGTCTCCTAACAGGCGGACCTTCGGCTGAAGTTACTCTTCAGACAGGTTGGACTAAGAATACATCTTTATAATGTTTTGTTTTGTCTCATTAAAAGTTAAAACAGTTGGAAAAATAGTCTAGTGTTAAATGTTATAGTGGCAGAAGGCTTTCAGCCAATGTTCTCGAAACGTGGTAGCAACACGCTCCAGTTTACCCAGCTGTAAATGGGCACCTGAACTTTGTCCATGGATTAGGGAAGGGAATGGCAGCGAGGAAGAGAACTGGTCAATCCCACCTCATAAAGCTGGACATAGTATAGTATAGTAAAGTCTGTTATGCTTGACTCCACTATGGCAGTTTGTTGAATGGAACTACTTTTATTTGGACACTCTTGGACTCAATGATTACATAGACGACAGACATAGACATACATACGACAGACATAGACATACATACGACAGACATAGACAGAATATGGTACTTGCTTTCTCAGGCTCTAAAACAAAAGACGTGACTAATATGTAGTTGTGAATGAGACTGACAACCTATCAGTCAAAACACGTTGCTACAGAAACAACTGCTACAAGAGCACATGCATATTTTGATGTAGGCAGAGGCGTCCCAAAAGTATTTAGCACCCGGAGCGGATCTTACCTTTGACACCCTCGCCCTTATAAGAAACTCACCTGCAAGTACATTTTTAACATAAAGAACTATCATAATAGTGTCCGACGGCCCCCCTTTCCTGGCTGTCACCCAGGGTGGCCCGTCCCGCCCCCCGCACCCCTTTTAGTACGCCACTGGATGTAGGCTTCATGCAAAGAGACCAGCTGGAGAGGCGGCTGCATGCGCCACAAGAAGCGAAAAGGGACATGACGATGACGTGGACCACTGTCAAGGCCTCCACTTGTATCTCTCTTTGAAAGTTCCTCTGTGCCTGACAATGTGGACTACATTTTATTTATGTCTTTCCCGGATTCTCCACGTTCTTATTGGCCGTCCTTTTTATTTTTTGTTCTCTATAAAGTATTTTCAACTGCTGCCCTATATTATACTCTGATTCAGCGCGCCACCAGTACACTTTCAGTACATCTGAAGTCTTGTGTTGTCTTTTTTCCCTTGTTTTATTCGCAGCCAGAATTCATTTGACCGTAGACAAACTGTAAGGTTACTGTTCTGTTATTAGTTACAATAGTAGATAGGTTATATCACAGGGTATATACTACTGAGGGAAAAACTACAGAAAGTTGAAAGTTTCAATTATTTAGGCAGTAAAATGACTCAGGATGGTGACACAACAAGAGAAATTCATACTAGAATTGCTTTGGCAGCTAGCGCCTTCAATAGATTATCTAACATTTGGAAATTACGATCATTGAATATACATACCAAGCTTCGTCTGTTTAATTCAAATGTTATCTCAGTGTTAACATACGGCTGTGAGAGTTGGAAAATAACAAAATCATTGGAGAACAAGCTGAATACATTCGAGAACAAATGTCTTAGAAAACTCATGAACATCAGTTGGAAAGAATTCAAGACTAATCGACAAATAAGAGAAGACTCTAGGCAGAAATATGTCTCCAACTATATAAGGAAAAGGCGATGGTCATATATCGGTCATGTCCTACGAATGCAAAACAACAGAATACCATTGCAGGCACTCACTTGGGTTCCTGAGGGTAAGAGGAAAAAAGGAAGACCAAAAGAAACACTCAGAAGAACAATAATAAGAGAAGGAAGAACGTTGGGATTAAACAATGTGCAAGAGCTAAGAGGAGTGGCGTCACAACGTACAACCTGGAGAGCACTGGTTTCTGCCTTATGCGCTGTGTTTGGCGCTTAAAGAATTTATTATTATTATTATTATATACTATTTTTTTCTTCTCACAACCAGTTAATATTGTTTGTTTCCTTCGTTTTAAGATACCCTGCATATTTAGACGTGGATGGAAGAAGATTGGGAATGGAATGAAGACGAAACATATTTCTGAGAATTCTCACAGAGTTTCTTCTTTGTACCGGAAGTTTTATCATCTTCTCCTGTTCCCGACTTTCTCTTTCTTGTTCTTTCTTTCTTTCTTTTTATCTTTTCATTTTCTCCATTGACGTCTCTTTCCGTAAATTCTTGTTATGTTATTGGAACCGTGAGACATTTAGAACACAACATATCCAAGTCATATTCCACGTGGGATTAAACAAGGTATTCCATACACGAGAAATACCTCACTTCTTGTAAATGGACTTAAACAAATTGTTCTAGAATGTCGTAAGACTTGTTATGTTGTCATAATTTGGGTATCCAGGTGGTAGAATAGTTGTCACAACAAATGACGAATACGCGGAGAAGTGTTCAGCAGACATTCTCTGGGTCGACTACAAGAACATCGTGAACGTGCTCAACGTGGAGGGAATCATCTATATTGACGATGGACTCATATCTCTGAAGGTGTTAAGGAAGGAGCACGATCGGCTGGAGTGTACCATTCTGAACGGTGGACAGCTGGGAAGTAAAAAGGTATTTCGTTTTTTTTTTTTTTTAATTTGTGAAATGAAAGACAGTGGGACTTGTGTTCGCTACGGTCTTGAAATAGAATTCAGAAACGCAATAATACGGGTTAAGGGTTAGGGTTAGATTTAGGAATCCTAAACTCTAATCCTAACGCTAACGACGTGGGCGACTTCCTTTGGATGGCATTGAAAAGCCCCAAGATGCAGCAATAGTGAATGCAGTCAGCGACCCATAGCTGTACTGCTTGCATCAGGACCAGCGAACCAGAGCTGGTCAAGACCGCACTCCACCTCCACGTGGTGGTCCTGGAAACAGTCTGCAGCAGTGCAGTCTGGCTGAGCGAGTGCGGATCGCAATGGGAAGGCAAACCCGGTCCCTAAAAAATGCCGTGCTGAAGTCGGATGTGTCGACCGAAAGGTGCAGATATCACAGCTTAGTCGTAAACAGACACAACGCAACCGCCGTCCTTTTCAGGGCGAACGAGGAAGAAGAAGAAGAAGAGCTTGTCTCACTGTTCTTCATTTCAAAAATCCCCCCCCCCCCAATTACTGTATTTGATAATTGCAAAAAGAATTGAAATGCTTAGACTTATCTTTACCAAAAGACACGTTTGTTCCTTTCGTGTTGTTGTTGTTGTTTTGTGTATTTTGTTTTGTTTAGCCCTTTTTAAATAAAGTTGATCACCAAGGTCTTTTTTCACGTGAATGAATTAACCACAATTGAGAAAACACAGCCACTATTCGTATCTCATCACATAAGACAACTGTCTATTTGTTTTTCTTTAAAAAAAAAAGGGGGGGGGGGAATCCATTACACTCATCACGTCTTGTAATAACTTAGAAAATCTCTCACTAATAGCTTGCCCTTTGCAGGGATGCAATCTACCGGGCACACCGGTTGACCTGCCTGCGGTATCTGGGAAAGACAAACAGGACCTTTTGTTCGGCCTAGATCAAAATGTCGACATGGTTTTCGCCTCCTTTATACAGTAAGGTTCGCAGACACAACAATAAGATGCCTATCATGATTACCGTCTCACTACTTCATTAACAACCTGAAGTTAACATGTCATCACAGTGTATCATTCCATTAACAACCTGAAGTTAACATGTCATCACAGTGTATCATTCCGTTAATAACAATATGCAGCTGGATGTTGTGTCTCTCACTATCTTGTTATGTAAACAATTTGAACTTAGATTTTTAAACAATTTTGTCAATAAGTCTACTTTCGACATTAAGATACAATCTCTCCATATCAGCATCTTTAAATTGTGATTCACCAAAAGCACAGATACTCTGATTGTATACAAGTAGCCCCCCCTTCAGTCATAACTGACTATGGTAAATCGCCCCTGAGGTGATAGCCCTCAGCTGCTTCTTTTCTTCCTGGTGTTCTTCTCGGTGTGTTCTTTTCTCTCTGCTTGTTATAAGAGCTTCTTTTCACCCAAATGAGGTGGCGCCGTATGCAGCATCGCCACTTGGTGCGATCAGGAGCGTCATCCTCCCAGGTTGCAGGATTTATGTCCAGTGCTTTCATGTCTCTCTTGCACACACCTTTGAACCTCAGCTGCGGTCGCACGGCTGTTCTTTTGCCATCTTGCCAGTTGTCCGTAGAAAATATTTTTGGCGATGCAACGGACATGGCCAAGCCAGCGTAGTCTGCGCTGTCTACGCAGCGCATACATGCTTTAAAGGCCAGCATGTGGCAGCACCTCGACATTTGCAACTTTGTTTCAATTACACGAAATTAACTATAAAATTGTTTGTTCAGCCACAATAGTCAGGAACTATAAGATGTTTGAGCTCATCATAATTCATGTTCTGTATTACTACATCAACGATATTTCGTCACATAAACAATGCCGCAGATTAAGGGTCGGTAACCGGTCGATCTTGCTGTACCGGTAGATCTCAGGTGGGCGATTTCGTAGATCTTTAGGTGGCAGAGGTGGCAAAAACTTTTTTTTTTTTTTTTTTAAGCTAGGGGTAATTCGGAATCGTCATCTCCCTCCAACATTTAAAATCCCGACATCCCCAGGAATAAAAGTACGAAGCAGCTTTCAATTTTGTCGAGAAATACAATGCTGAGAGCTATTTTAAAACTGTTCCTTTCACAGTTGAAACTGATTTTCCGCCTAACTCTGCAGACATAATTTTATCAAGATAAATCCTTGGAGATCTCAGTATTTCTATAGCAGATCTGCCGTAGATCATAGAACAATGCGGTGTCGTATTCCATCACTACTTCTCTGTGCCTGAGCAGTAAGATTAAGGCAGAGCACGAGGAAATATGATTTAAACACAATATCCCATTGCTTTACAAAGATTTACCTCTTGACGGTAATTTAAATAACCTGCTTCATCGTTTGCATCATTCAACTTGTTCGAGTTGGATCACGGTAAATCACTACCTTATCTTGTACAGTGCAGTTCACTTAAGCGGAACTCGTTTAAATCGAATTTCGCCTAAGCAGACTTTCTGAAGTTCTTGGTAAAATGTCTTATTAGGCTTTGTTTAAAGAAAAAAAAATCTGATTAAACCGAATTCTGGTAACTGGAATGTTCGGATAAGTCGACGTGATTTTTATGTCCCACTCACATTTGGACTCGAAGTAGAAGTTCTGCCTTCATCGCCTAAGCTACAGTACTACGTGGCCGTACATATTTTTGGGTGAACAGGTGATAACAGCTTCCGTCAGCACATTCATTAAACCAGCAAGCACGTAACCATGAGGCCGACTGAGCAAACACTGGTTCACCTTGGTTTGCAAGAAAAGGACTTGCGTTAAACACAAGGACTATACGTTTGAGATCTGAAAATAAAAGGTGAGTGAAACCCGTGGCATGTGTATAGAAGTAAATAATAAACATAAACCAGCATTTGTCAGGCACTCGTAAGAAGGAAGGAAGGAAAATACTAGAAAACAGAAAGTCTTTAGGTTATGGTCAGTATCTTTTACATAAGCTTACATTGGCTGCAATAGTTATCGATCTAGGAATCTGTGTAGGAACCGCCAACAGAGTACGCAAAAATTACTAAGCAAAAAAAAAAAAAATGCTATTCGAACGCTTTCACACTTGCTACTATGCTACTAGCACTACATTTTAGTCTTCACTAAACCACTTTTGAAAGCCTTAAAAGATGTAGAAATGAAAATTTAAAATCAAAATGCCTTTTTCTGAATGGTCAAAATAATTGCTTCATGCTTAACTTCTTATTCTGGCGTAAATGTCCTTCTCTGAGAATTTCGGATAAATAGAAGTATTTTAGATGGTTCCAGGCGACTTCTACTTATCCGGACTGCACTGTATATCGTTCTTTATTTGTCGAATTTAATCTCACCTTTTAAAGCTTTCATATATGCGAGTTTAAACTTAATTTATCACAGCCTTGTGAACTTCATATGCAGATTTTGATAACAATAACCCTTCAATATATCATGAAAACTTAAATCCATGCTATCTAATTCCATCTAATTTTTTGGGTTCTACTTTGAAGTGGTGGCACGACATGCCTGCCTTGTGGATCCTACGAGCTTAGTCAGCGGGAGCCTTTTGCTCATGGATTGTCTGCTAATCTGAAAAGGTCATTGTGGAGAGGCGTGACACACAGAGCCAAACCGGGTCTCCAGGTTTGGGCTTTAGGCTGACAATGCAAGTCTAAAAGGAAAAAAAAAGTAATATGTGACATAATGTCGAAACATTGTAACCGTCAGCTCGTGTCTGCAAGAATCCTCACAATGGAGGCGTATGACGGCCTGATGAAAGTCAGATACCGGAAGTCATGCCCCTGAAAAACTTTCTGTCGACAGTGTTAAAAGCTAAATTGTTACTTGGAATGTGTGAATGATGTATGCCGGACGAACGGCACAAGACAGTGCAACAGAAAACCATTGGAATGGACGGAAAAAAGAAGCAACGGAACACTAAAATACCTTAGAAAACATGTATTCAGGACTGAAAATGAAGAAAATGCACACAGACTGGATAGCTTTCATGATGTCACCAGAAGCAAGAAAGGTGCTGATAAAATTTAAACCATTATCATCAATAACATTAACGGCAAGATTCCAAGCAAAACAATTAATATATATTACACACATAAAGGTATGTTTTAAGCACTCGTGAGAAATAAAGAAGTAGAAAACTAGACAACAGAAAAACAAGAGACGTGATTGGCTTACCGGAGAATCGAACCCAGGACCTTCCGAACGGCACCACCGCCTAGCCATGGAAGGGAATCACACTATCCTCCCTGCCAACTAGGCACCACTAAAAAATAGTGCTTCGTAGACAAGCAAAAGGAAGAATAATCAACACTTCGCACGAAAGAACAATCAAGCCATAATACCAAACAAAATTTCAACAATAAACTTCAAGGAACATTAGACAAAGCACCGGGGCGGACATTAAGATGTTCTTGTGAGATATGAATGCAAACGTTGGAGCAGGGAACAGCAATTTCAAAATTCTTCTTCTTCTTCCTCATTCGCCCTCAGACTTCTACATTAATGACTCTAATAAAGGTAGTAGTCAGCTTAAGGTTCCTGTCATCTCATTCGTCCTCAGATTTCCACATTAATGACTCTAATAAAGGTAGTAGTCAGTTCAAGGTTCCTGTCATCTCATTCGTCCTCAGACTTCTACATTAATGACTCTAATAAAGGTAGTATTCAGCTCAAGGTTCCTGTCATCTCATTCGTCCTCAGACTTCTACATTAATGACTCTAATAAAGGTAGTAGTCAGCTCAAGGTTCCCGTCATCTCATTCGCCCTCAGACTTCTACATTAATGACTCTAATAAAGGTAGTAGTCAGCTCAAGGTTCCTGTCATCTCATTCGCCCTCAGACTTCTACATTAATGACTCTAATAAAGGTAGTAGTCAGCTCAAGGTTCCTGTCATCTCATTCGCCCTCAGACTTCTACATTAATGACTCTAATAAAGGTAGTAGTCAGCTCAAGGTTCCCGTCATCTCATTCGCCCTCAGACTTCTACATTAATGACTCTAATAAAGGTAGTAGTCAGCTCAAGGTTCCTGTCATCTCATTCGTCCTCAGACTTCTACATTAATGACTAATAAAGGTAGTAGTCAGCTCAAGGTTCCTGTCATCTCATTCGCCCTCAGACTTCTACATTAATGACTCTAATAA
Source organism: Oreohelix idahoensis (assembly GCA_024509875.1). Taxonomy (NCBI): domain Eukaryota; kingdom Metazoa; phylum Mollusca; class Gastropoda; order Stylommatophora; family Oreohelicidae; genus Oreohelix; species Oreohelix idahoensis. The sequence continues at coordinate 66,149 of JAMPIV010008434.1, forward strand.
AGGTAGTAGTCAGCTCAAGGTTCCTGTCATCTCATTCGCCCTCAGACTTCTACATTAATGACTCTAATAAAGGTAGTAGTCAGCTCAAGGTTCCTGTCATCTCATTCGCCCTCAGACTTCTACATTAATGACTCTAATAAAGGTAGTAGTCAGCTCAAGGTTCCCGTCATCTCATTCGCCCTCAGACTTCTACATTAATGACTCTAATAAAGGTAGTAGTCAGCTCAAGGTTCCTGTCATCTCATTCGTCCTCAGACTTCTACATTAATGACTAATAAAGGTAGTAGTCAGCTCAAGGTTCCTGTCATCTCATTCGCCGTCAGACTTCTACATTAATGACTCTAATAAAGGTAGTAGTCAGCTCAAGGTTCCTGTCATCTCATTCGTCCTCAGACTTCTACATTAATGACTAATAAAGGTAGTAGTCAGCTCAAGGTTCCTGTCATCTCATTCGTCCTCAGACTTCTACATTAATGACTCTAATAAAGGTAGTAGTCAGCTCAAGGTTCCTGTCATCTCATTCGCCCTCAGACTTCTACATTAATGACTCTAATAAAGGTAGTAGTCAGCTCAAGGTTCCTGTCATCTCATTCGTCCTCAGACTTCTACATTAATGACTAATAAAGGTAGTAGTCAGCTCAAGGTTCCTGTCATCTCATTCGCCCTCAGACTTCTACATTAATGACTCTAATAAAGGTAGTAGTCAGCTCAAGGTTCCTGTCATCTCATTCGCCCTCAGACTTCTACATTAATGACTCTAATAAAGGTAGTAGTCAGCTCAAGGTTCCTGTCATCTCATTCGCCCTCAGACTTCTACATTAATGACTAATAAAGGTAGTAGTCAGCTCAAGGTTCCTGTCATCTCATTCGTCCTCAGACTTCTACATTAATGACTCTAATAAAGGTAGTAGTCAGCTCAAGGTTCCTGTCATCTCATTCGTCCTCAGACTTCTACATTAATGACTAATAAAGGTAGTAGTCAGCTCAAGGTTCCTGTCATCTCATTCGCCCTCAGACTTCTACATTAATGACTCTAATAAAGGTAGTAGTCAGCTCAAGGTTCCTGTCATCTCATTCGCCCTCAGACTTCTACATTAATGACTCTAATAAAGGTAGTAGTCAGCTCAAGGTTCCCGTCATCTCATTCGCCCTCAGACTTCTACATTAATGACTCTAATAAAGGTAGTAGTCAGCTCAAGGTTCCTGTCATCTCATTCGTCCTCAGACTTCTACATTAATGACTAATAAAGGTAGTAGTCAGCTCAAGGTTCCTGTCATCTCATTCGCCGTCAGACTTCTACATTAATGACTCTAATAAAGGTAGTAGTCAGCTCAAGGTTCCTGTCATCTCATTCGTCCTCAGACTTCTACATTAATGACTAATAAAGGTAGTAGTCAGCTCAAGGTTCCTGTCATCTCATTCGTCCTCAGACTTCTACATTAATGACTCTAATAAAGGTAGTAGTCAGCTCAAGGTTCCTGTCATCTCATTCGCCCTCAGACTTCTACATTAATGACTCTAATAAAGGTAGTAGTCAGCTCAAGGTTCCTGTCATCTCATTCGTCCTCAGACTTCTACATTAATGACTAATAAAGGTAGTAGTCAGCTCAAGGTTCCTGTCATCTCATTCGCCCTCAGACTTCTACATTAATGACTCTAATAAAGGTAGTAGTCAGCTCAAGGTTCCTGTCATCTCATTCGCCCTCAGACTTCTACATTAATGACTCTAATAAAGGTAGTAGTCAGCTCAAGGTTCCTGTCATCTCTAAACAGTTTTTCATGGAGAGAAGTGCGTTGTTGCCATATGCTACTCTGATCACTGATGCATGTTGGGCAGGACTGCAGCAGATGTTCGGCTGTCATGGGGACGGTGCTTCAGGTACAGAGATCTGTTGTACCAATCCTGTACTTGTGGTTTAGATGATACCTCAACTTCGAAATGGTTATAGGAAAAAAATGGCAGAAGGACTTCAACTAAATGATCATAGGAGGAACTATAATTCCACATAAGTCTAACGATGTGGCCAATGCAGTTTTGGACGGCGCGGACTGCGTGATGTTGTCAGAAGAATCAGCGAAAGGTGAGCTTGTGCTAATAATCTAGCTGTCGTTATGAGAATATACATAAGACAACATGGATGACACAGGATGGGCACATAAAATACCCAACACATGTCTCCGTCGCATCCGGCATTTCAGATGGCCCGATATGATAACAAACACCAGTCTGTGAAACAGAACTAGATAATAACCAAAACAGCTGGAGATTGGAGAAAGAAAATGGAGATGGCTAAGACACACCCACAGGAAACAATCAACTAGTGTTACCAGACATGCTCTTGACTGAAGCCCACAACTGATGAGGAAAGCAGTCAGAGATACGGGAGAGAAACAGCAGAAGAAGAAATTAAAGTAATCGAGTTATCAATTGCAGAGTTGAAAAGACCGACCTAAAACAGAAATCTATGGCGTACAACATGTGCAGTTCTATATTCCACATAGAGAGAACAAGAGCGAAATAGAAAGCATAAATCATCCTCCTAAATGATCATATTTTACCAGATATGGAGTAATCTACAAATATCAACTATATACACTATTTATCTGTCTGTCTAACTGTTTGTCTGCGTGACTGCATATCTATCTGTCTGTTTTTTTTTTCTGGGGGACATTCGGTTTTTCCGTGAGTTTTTAAAAGCTAGATAATACCTTTTGTTATTCTTTATTGCCATGCTGAAAGAAATATTAGATTGTGTACCAAGATGCTTAAACCTCAACCGTTTCACTCGCAGAGATGGCGCCGGTATCAGAGAAATAAGAAACATCATGGGAGAAAGAGGCAAACACATCAAGATCATAGCCAAGATAGAGAGCTTTGCCGGCATCTACAACTTCAATGAGATCCTGCAAGAATGTGACGGGGCGATGGTCGCCAGAGGAGATATGGGTATTGAAATCCCCCCAGAAAAGGTGACGATGTCAATGTTATTGACCGAGTGCAGTTTAGATCTCTTATACATTACGCTGCTTTGATAACGAGTTTAGATCTCTTATACATTACGCTGCTTTGGTAACGAGGGTTATTAAACAAAGGGTCAGAGTCCAGTGGCCAGCATGCATTTTATGTAGCTTGCAGTTGCAGGCTAATAACTGCATTGACTGAGCTTCGAGATGGCTCCCTTGCTTTGGGTGCTTCTACTTCTGTTTAACCTTTCCTTGCTTGTCAAATAGTTTTGATGCTTTTGCTCCTCACTGTCGTAGATTTGGATAGGTATTTAAGATAGATTCTGGTCCCGTCTGAATAGAACTGGAAAAGGTGGTAACTCAGTGAGAGATAAGGTAAAGAAATAGATTTCACGAGTGAATAAGTTAAAGGTAGAATCTGTCACTGGATTGAGAAGATACTCTAGTCCAGCCTATCTTTGCGACTGCAATTTGTATATCAGACAACTCTCCTTCCCGTATATATTAACATATACACTACTAACCACTCACATACATACACACAGATAAGTGACGACAACCAGACGCACAAACGTGAAAACTATAGTAAATGGGGTATGGATATTGGGCTGAGCTGACCGACACAGGTAATTAAGTTTTTGTTAAAGTTTATTATCATCAAGAAAAAACTTCACAACATCCAATATATCAATAGCAATATAAAATCATAGGTTACAGAAATTAAAGAAATATAAACCCATAAGTGCAATCCCCTCTCTTGAGACAAGATCCTACAAGAGTGAAGTTAATAACCCCCAAAAGGTCAAAAGATTTGCGCTATGGTATAGAATTTGACTATAGTGTAAAGAACAGAGTTCCTAATTCATCTATCCTGAAAATAACAGTATTAGCAAACAAAAAAAGAAGAACAAAAGTGAATACAATGATTATATAACAGAAGAATTATTCACTCTCTTTCTCTCTGCTCTGACAAACCTGTGGCCACATTCAGTCATGCTTACCTAATAGTTGTTTTAACAACATCTTGAACATATCTCCCAGCTATAAATATAAAATCCAGTGTTGGATTTCGCCGAAATAAGCCCCAGTTCCTCCAAGGCTGATTAATTCTCCTAATCGGGGAACGCTTACTTTGGTGCTGATAATTGGATATGTTTATGTCACTTCAATTAGTCCAGGTAGAATATTAATTACTGAGATATAGTGTTCACAGTGTACAGCAGCTTGTAATTTCCGATAGTTAAAGAGAATGTCAGGTGAGTAAATCTTTTTCTGGATAAATCTTCGCCACAACACAGTGGTCAGTAGTCGGGTAGTGTTAAGTTTGATATTTTCGCCACAGCGGGCTGAATGTAAATAAAAATGGAAAGCAATCTGGGTATCTATATGTCCATTTATAGTTATTCTTATTGTCATAAGTTCTTGCTCTCTCTCTCGCTCTCTCTCTCTCTCTCTCTCTCTGGGGGAAACAAGAGGGCCGAACAGGTCAACCTTGAAGACCCGATATTACATAAGAATGTTTCTGGTACTATTTGACTTAGACCCCTTTTCTCAGATTTAGGCCGCTGGTAGGTTTGGTTTGTGATCCGTACTAGATTTAGGAAGAAAATACAAAACATTAAATCACACTATCAGTATTCTATCCTAACCCGCGTAATGTATGATTTCTTATCCACACGGTTATTAAATTTGATTAGAAACCACAAGTGTCTCGCTTATCTTATCATTTTTAACACGTGAAATAAGCTCTAGTCATTTACAAAATTACACATAATGGATTAGAGATATATATTTCGTCAGTACTCTAACGCCTAGTGCATTGACTAGTCAATTAGAACATCACTTTCCGGGTGATAGCGAGTAATTACATTTTCGTTACAGCTGGGAAAATTAGCTATATTTTATTTAATACGTTAATCAATTAACACAGTAAATCCTAGTGAAATATAATGACGAACTTTAACAATTAAATCACTCAAGTGCTAGCATATATATTTACCGCAACACAGAAAATGAAACTATCTCCAACGAAATTCTAAGTAATCCACTTTGTACAAGGGCTCTAGTATTCGAGCTAGATATTCCGAAAATTCTGAGGCTACTAGATAATTTGATTTTAAAGGATGAGGTATTTATATAAAATTGGTATAAATTCGCTAGCTAGTGCGAGATATCGCGCCTTAGCCCGTATTTTGGGAAAATCTGAGGTTCATTCCTGAATGAAAGCTTTATTTCACGCCTATGCCGACAACATAGACGTTGCCAACGAGCAAACCGTCTTTTGATCTCGTCTGGTTCTGTAGCTAATTACGTTCCCTGGGACCACGAACAAACGGAGGAGGTCGGTAACTGTGGTTATCGCCCCTTTCTTTTCTTCATTCGCTTAAGTCCCCCTGAGAAAATGTAACCATCAAAGGTACGTCTTTTGACTTATCGCCCTTGATTCTACCATTAGACGACCCGTTCTCTCTCTTCGCGCATTCTAGTCTGATCTGTCACTATTTCAACGATGCCCAATCACTCGCGTGATAATTCAGTTAACGGCCCTTACTCGCTGGCGGTTACCTGTCCGCTCGTGGACTAGCTAATAGGTCTGTTTGTAAATACTCGCTAGTGCCTGTAAGACATAGAGAAAAAAAGAAAATAGGCGTGGCTAAAATATGAGTTAGACAGATATCGAAGAGCATGGGTTCTGCGTTAACAAAACCGTGAATACTAATAAGGAAGCAAAGGTGGGAAACCATGTAATCTATTTACATAACCTGTCACACTCACCAAGACACATATAGTGTTGTCTTATCACAGTCTACACACATATACATGCATACAGAGATGCCCACACAATACGTATTTGTGTGTGAGAGAGAGAGAGAGAGAGAGAGAGAGAGAGAGAGAGAGAGGGAGAGAGAGATTCAGAGGGGGTGGCCGGTATGAAATCTTGTCGATATATTCTGTTTTACCAATTCAACATATTCAGTTATTTCATTTTTATTTACCAGTTAATCTTCATTATGATCTCAAATTACAATATCTCACTAGCAGTCTAGCATATTTTGTCCTTTGCTTCCGTTAAGGATAACCTTATTAGCGATGAGCATCACCTTAATATATCATGTCAGAATTACTGAATGTCAATAATACTTTTCGTGTCTATGTAAAAGGTCTTCGTTGCCCAGAAGCTGATGATATCAGCGTGCAACGTTGCTGGAAAACCAGTGATCTGTGCAACCCAAATGCTGGAGAGCATGACCTATAAGCCTCGAGCTACTCGGGCAGAGTCTAACGATGTGGCCAATGCAGTTTTGGACGGCGCGGACTGCGTGATGTTGTCAGGAGAATCAGCGAAAGGTGAGCTTGTGTTAATAATCTAGCTGTCGTTACTGAGTTTTGCTTACGTGATTGTCACGAAGTGGTTTTAAGGTTTATTAGATTTTGCCTGAATGAAAGCAAGACCCTAGTATGAGAAAGTCTGAGAAGATAGAATTAGATGAAAATTGACAGCCTGTGGACAGATGAGACTATTGGCTCAAGGGATAGAACCAGGATTTGCCTCTCCCCTTGCCGCTTCGTGACTTCAAAATGGCTATAATCTCACCTCCTCTGACTACCTTTAAACACAAGGAGATAAGGTGTATAAAAACGACCACAGACCCCACTATACAGACAACATAGAGTAAGTATAGAGTGTAGAAGCTGATCCAGTAAGTATATTATAGATACATTTATTTACACACAGAAATCATTAAAGTTCATCATACATCAAATTAAAAAAAATTAGCGTGCACTGTTGCACGGCCTGAAAAACAACGTAACAAGTACATTGATAGACACTAGGAAAAAAAAACCCAAATCATATTCACTCTTTCTGTCACCCTGCTGAGGAACAATAAAATGATTGGTGATTAAAAATAACTCTACTATTGTGGGGCTGTCCACTTTAGCCTCCATTCTCTAACAAAATAAGATTCTACTGTCTCAGTCCTGTTGACTCTTCCTCAACGAACGTCTACACCGCTTTCCACTTGTTAGGCGATATGCGCCGCTAACTAACACCACTGGAGATGCTAAAATAATAGACTTGGAGTAACACAATGGCTCAGTGTCTATCCTTCGAGTGGACACTGAACAGACCCTACTGGTCCTGTCTATTTTCTCCCTCCTCTCTCTCTCCCTCCCTCTCTCCTTTTTGATCTCAGTGTCTCTCTAATACTAGACGACGGATGATGCGGCGTCTCCGTTATTACGCTCTTCTCTCGTTTCTTTCAAGACCCAGGTATGGTAACCCTCTCACCTGTTCCTGAATCTGGGGAGGATGATGATGAAGTTCTGGTGTCAAGCATGAGGTGCTTGATTAACTATCGACAAACTTCTCTGCTGCTGAATAGCTTCCCTCTTTTAACCCGCTCCGGAGTTAGAGGAAAAAAATTCAGCCTTGATTTCCGGCTGTACGCAATTGAAACAAGTCTCGCTGAAGAATTGAACTTCACTGCAATAGACCGTTTAGGTTATGTTCTTTTGCTCCTGACGATAACTCGAGTACTCTGACCCTGAGATATGTCTTTTTGCCGTGGATAATTTTATTTGACAAAATTATGCTCCCCCACTGTTTCGCCGTGACTCGCAATACCGCTTTGTTCCCACAGTGGAGACGATAATACGAAGTCTGACGGCTGACAATTATTTCTTACGATGGAGACTTGCCCGCAATTTTCTATCTCAATATATACAAGCGAACCGCCCCCGCGGATTCCCTTCCTACGCATAACCTAAGCTTTCACTCGGACCAATGGAAATGCTTAGAAAAATAAAATAACTACGAGCTGCGCCAATCAGATTTGAAACCGCGCAAACCGCGTGTCCAAAAATGACATCACGTCCACGTGCGTTTCTGACGCGTCATACAGGCGTGCCCGAAAAATAGCGATTTCCATAAACAACGAAAAATCGCGGAAAATCAGAAGAAAGTAAAACTGGTCGAGTGTAAAATAAACCTACCATCATAAAATGACCCCATTCAATTATCTACCCAAAAATACCAACCACGATATATATACAAATGAGAAGAAAAGATTGTGAAAATACAAAATAGACGACAGAATCGGGCCGGTTGAAGGACAGAATTACAGTGCAGCATCACAGTGATGACGGAGACTGTGTCCTCTTCAAAGACCCTGTTCTGGTCTGGACAAAAAATAAGTGGATATAAAGTTTGAGTTCGATGTATTATGTTGTGTTTATGATGATTAGCCTTCTAAAATATATGAAATGCCCCGCACCCTCAGAAGTCGAGTCGCGCAACTCCCAAGGGGGACACGCACGGTTGGTTAAGAGGCCCCAGTTTATTGGTATGGCTTTTCCACATGAAATTAGATCCCTGAGTTAGATTCCTAAGCTGTTGGTTGGTTTTTCCGAATTTCATTATATTCCACATGTGCGCCATGGACTTTTATAATATTACCTTTAAAATATTATTATTCTTAATCCCATATGTATCTGCTTGTCATAATTGCATAAACTTATGTGAATATTTTACGCTTTTCAGGTCTTTATCCCGTGGAGGCTGTCACTCATATGTCATCAGTTTGTCTAGAAGCGGAGGCAGCTCTTTACAGGCAAGCAGACTAGTGAAATGTCCAAAGTTGAATTGTTATGTCTGTACCAAGTTATAGGACCTCAATATTTGTTCTTGTTATAAGTGGTCTTGCAAGCAATGACATTGGAGAATTTTTCAAAACAACTGTAGGAGTTCGTCAGGGATGCATTCTGTCCCCAGTGCTCTTTAATATATATCTAGAACAAATTATGCATGAGGCTCTCTACGATTATAAAACAACCATATCGATTGGAGGCTGACCTCTTTGCAATCTACGTTTTGCTGATGATATCGATCTTATGGCTGGAACAGAATCAGAACTTGAAGACCTTACCTCTAGACTGGAGAATGTAACAAGAACATATGGGGTGGAAATTAATATAGAAAAAAGCAAGATATTGGTGAATAGCCATAAGAAACATGTTCCGACCAACATTACGTTAAATGGGCAAACGTTAGAAGAAGTGAACACCTTTAAATATCTGGGGTCCACTATATGTAGTGATGGAAGATCAAGTAAAGAAATCAAGACAAGACTTGAAATGGCCTCAGCTGCCATGACAAGGCTGAATGTGATCTGCAAAAGTAACATCAGTTTTCCTGTGAAGATCAAATTATACAAATCACTTGTATTATCTATTCTCTTGTATGGGTGTGAGGGCTGGACACTCACTGCAGATACGGAGCGAAGGATTCAGGCTTTCGAGTATAAATGTGTCGTAGATTTTTGATAAGGGAATTAAGACTTGGGTTGGTCCCTTCTGAATAGATTAGAACAAGTGATTGCAACAGTGAGAAATAATAATAGAAATAGATTTTCACGAGTGAGATGGTCGAAATCAATAGAGTCTGTCCCTGAAATCGAGAATCTTCTCTCTTTCAGCCTATCTTCTACAACAGATCTAGAGGAGTCAGACAGTCTATTTGACTATATATATGAATATATATATATATGAATATATATATGAATATATATATATATATATATATATATATATATATATATATATATATATATATATATATATATATACCACTCACGTACACACACACACAGAAGTGACGACAGTTAGACGCACAGACGTGAAAAACTATAACAATGGAATATAGATATTTTGGAACGAGCTGACCCCGACACGCTTGAATAATTTTTATGTAAATTTTATTAACATAAGGAAAATTGTCCACAACAAATAAGGTTGCTTATCAAGCACATATAATTACACATAGGTTAATGACTTACTAAAAGAACAATAGACCCATAGGTGTAATCCTTTCCCTCTATGTAGAGCCCACGATGCCGTTAGCAGAAAAGTTATAGCCTCCAAAGAGTCACAGATATATACGCTATGTTCTATGATTTCTCCTCTATAGTTTAAGAACAGAGTTGATATATTAATCTATCCTAAGAGGAAATCAGCATTTGCAACACAAATTGCATATAAGAAATACAAAGTGGGTGAAATTTGTTATACAATAAAAGAGTCACTCATTCCTGCTCTCATTCTATTCATACAACAGTGGCCACTGACAATCTTGCTACTTACAGACTGGATTTTTTCCTTTCTGGAACAATCTTTGGGACATACACACATACAGCAGCGCCAGTTATTTTTCGCCAAGAGAACCCCAGCTCCTCAAAAGACAGAATCAAATCCACTGTTCCGGGGAGCGTTCCCTTGGTTATTATTATTTGGGTTACTGGTTAGTCACTAGGAAAAAATCAGTTCAGCTAAGAGATGCCACAAAGCTCACAGTGTCAGAATCTTGAGGTGTCCAGTACTTTAGGAAATGTCAGGTTGGTACTTCACTCAGTATAAACAATTGATTGTCACACCACAACTTGATTTTAAAAAACCCGTCGGAAAATGTTATTGTTAGTAATTTCTCTTGCCACAGGGCTGAATATTTCAATGAGAATGTTGTGAAGAATTATAATCTGGCTCGATAGGCCCTGTTATTTCATTTAGTATTAAAGTTAGTGAGATGAGTACTCTTTCTCTTTATGGATGCAAACACCACGCCAGACAGGTGGTAACTTGGAAACTCACTTATTTAAATTACAAAATGTTTCTTCTATGGTTTTCTCATATACTGATACAAAACCGCTGGTAGAGGTTGGGCTGACCCAAACTGTATAAGGAAGAGAAAAGTACAAAATACTTAACCACAATATTATACACACATCCTATCCTACCTCGCGAAAAATATAATATTCACTTCGGTTATTAACTTTAAGTTAGAGACTATAAGCTTAGCGCTTGTCTCATCGTTTAAACGTCCGTGAAATATATTCTAGTCATTACAAAAATCAATCATCATGAATTAGAAATACATACGTATTTCGTCAATACTCAATGATGAATCAGTGCATTAATTAGTTAGTTAAAAATGTTCTCGGGCTGGTTACTAGCAGTTTAATTAAATTTATTTATAGCTGTATGAGTTTTAGCTAGAAATTATAATTTATTCTGCTTTCCACTGTAACACAATAACTAGAGAAATATTAACTGGCTTATCATTTAATCACTCTGCACATAAATCTAGTGAAGATATAATTCGAACTAACAATTCTATCCCTCGACAATACTAGTCAATATTATTTAACTCAAAAACAGAACTACAGGCTATCACCACGAAACTGAGAACTATCCTTTATACAGGTAGTCTAGAACTCGGCTATGTCGAGAAACTAAGAACTTCTCTATACACGGTATTCAGAACGCAGGAAGCTGTCTACTGACTAAGGAGTACTGAATGAATTAAATTTTTTTTTTTATTAATGTGTTTGCTACTTTTCTTTGTAGCACGCCCCTTTCCACCATCTACCATGTACATGGAGTTGTTGGTTATATCAGGACGTGTTTTCTTTGTTGTAATATGTTTTTGTTTGTATTTTTTTTATACTATATTATCTCTAGTAGGTATTTTCCTTTTGTAGTTATAGTTCATAATGGTTTTTTTTTTTTTTAAATCTAAAATATGCTATTGTCTAATCTGGTATGTTTTTAATTTTCACTGGATGTTTTATTTGGTTAATCTATATGTATCTGGGGTGAATCTTTCTCCAGTTTGGACTACTGGTTCGGATCCTTATTTATTTTTTATATGTTAGCTTTTGTTTTGGTAGTATAGTGTTTTATTAACTTTTGCATTTCTGAAGGGGTCTTTGTGCCTATGAGATTTTCTACACTCATTTCTACCTTGTGTTTACTACAGTATGTCTTAATGTTTTGCCTCTGTTGGTTATATTCTTGCAGTCCACCAGAAAGTGTCTAATTGTGTTTGGTTCTTGACACTCTTCACATGTGGGTTCCTCAATCATGAAATAACCAGTTACAAGCTTGAGCCTCAGCAATTTTTTATTAATTGGTATTTTTAGTTCATCTTTTATTTGACATTTTTTGCTTGGTTTTTTTAGGATTTTATATGCGTGTCTTGCTTTTTTACTTTGGTCCCATGCTGTTATCCACTCTTTAGTTATTGCTTGAGCAATTAAACTCTTTATTTCGAACTTCCCTAGGCCTACTTCAATTTTGTTATAGCTAGTTCTCCCGCCTTTGGCTTCTTTGTCTGCAAGCTCATTTCCTGCTATCCCCACATGTGATGGTATCCATGTTAGTGTTGCCCTGCATCCTGTAGTATGCAGATATGTATTAACCTGTAGTATTTCCTCTATAATATCTGGCCTACTACAACCATTTCTGTTTCCGATAGCTAATACTGCTGAAAGGGAATCTGTGAGAATTGTTACTTTCTTGGGTGGGTTTTCTGCAGCTATTTCTAAAGCTTTTAGGATTGCCACTAATTCTGCTGTAAAGATAGATGTATTACCTGTTACTTTGTATCTTTTGTAAATTTTTAATTTTGGTATTGCTATTCCTGCTCCTAATTGTCCTTCTTCATCTTTTGACCCATCAGTATATATAGTTAGGCTATTATTTATATACCGTTCTATGTACTCTAGTGCTTTACTTTTTGCTGAGATTATGTCGTTAGATTTGCTTATGATCTTTGATAAGTGAGAGTCAGTTTCTGGCACTCTCAGTTCCCATGGTGGGATCTTTGCTTTTTACTGAGCACTACTGTTTATCGTATTAAACAGGTCTGGGTATTGATCCACTTCATCCATTGTTTTCCACCCTGACGGGTATCTATTATGGTTTAATAGAATGTGGCCTATGTTCTGGTTACCCCTATCAAAGATTTTGTGTGCTGGGTGAGTTGGATCTTTTGCCACTTTTGCCCAGTAGCTGAATCTCAGTTCTTTTCTCCTTAGCTCCAGGGGTATAATGCCTAGCGCTACTTCTAGTGCCTCTGCTGATGTTCCCTTTGAGGCACCTGTTATTATTGACAGTGCCTGGTTTTGGACTGTATCTAGTTTTTTTCTTATTGCTCGGGGCGGCTGATGCATAGACAACACTGGCATAGTCAAGTTTGCCCCTAATAAAGGATTTATAGAAGGTTATCATTGTCTTATTGCAGGCTCCCCAACCAATCCCTTTCATATATCTTAGCATGTTAATAAGTCCCCTACTGCTTTGATCTGAAATCAAAGGAAAAATATTACGTCTAAAATCCGAACACCAGACTCATTTGCCATATGTAGCACCTTCGTCCGGATTTACATATTTCTATCTCATTCTGCGAATTTGAGAGATTTCTCACCCAGAAACCGAAAACAGACTTAACACCTATAGACATTTTCTCGATCTGATCCGTCCTCGGCAATAAAACTCACCTTGTGCGTTTCACACGTTCTGCTTAATATGGCCGTTCCCAGCGATCCATGTCTTTCATCTCAGATCTTTCGCCGAGAATAATTAACTATAGACGAACCGATCAGGGAAAAAATGATAGACGATAGTCTGCCCTTTGGTTTCCAGATCTGTCACCCTGATCACTGTTACAACGATTTTTATGATCGCGTCAACGATCCTCCAGGGAACAGTCAAAGGTAAACGGAGAAGAGGAAGGCAGACAATCCTGGGCTGATAACATCAAAGAATGGGCAGGGCACGGTTTTTCCACACTTGTACGCATTGCCGAGGATAGAGAGCAGTGGAGGACCCTGTCTGCTGATGCTTCCACCATGCCACCCCTACGACCCATGACGGGTTACGAGTTGAGATGATGATAAGTGGTCTTTACGGTGGGCTGATAAAGAACTAATTCTTTAATATTTTATCAAGTATTTTAGTAGAACAACTACTTTTGTAATTACTCAACAAAAATACTTACTTACATAGTCGTACCACTTCTACCCTAGGGTTTAGTGGTTTACCAAAGAAAATGGTTGGCTAAGGCATGAATGAAAAACATTCATAGATGCGTCAAATCTGCAGGAACTGGTGTAGATCTAACTGTCCTGGTCATGCAGGGATACGCGGTAATGAGAGAGCTGAGACTAGCAGCGAGAGCACCCACAGTGGGGACACTGGATATGGATAAGGGAAGATAATTAGAATAATTAATGATCACCTGTTACTGTGTTAGAGAATGACACTGCAATAGATGAATCATCAAGGTTAAGACTATTGATATTTGGCATCAAACGTAAGGCAAGCAGAAATGGACGTGTGAGAGGACGCATCCGTCGTGTTTATAACCAGCGAGCTACAGAAACAGTTAGCATTCACGATCTTTGACATATACTGAGGGAGAATGAGCACCTATTGGTTTACCCGGAGTGCAATGATGTAGATTCTGTTCAACAATAACAGAAAGAACGCCATTTTATCCAATAGTCTGTCTTCCTCCTGGCCTGGTTCCAATCTAGTCCTCGGTCCTTCAGGGATTGTCTAATGTAGTCCTCCCAGCAAACTCTGGGTGGTCCTGGAAGTCTGGATCCCTGGCTCTTAGTTTCCCATATTCTTAACAAAAATAAGAGATCCAAACAAAAGTCGAAACAACAGTTTAGGAAGACAAAGACGTGTTTTTTTCCATTCTTTTCTTGTCGTGCAGGTCTAAGGAGGTTTCCAAAAAGTCAGTCTTTTTCTTCGGTCTTATCTCGTTATCATACTGACACACACACACTCGATTCTCTTTCTCTCTCTCTCTCTCTCTCTCTCTCTCTCTCTCTCTCTCTCTCTCTCTCTTGGTCTCCTGTAATAATTTTACCGCCACATTAAACATCTGCACCATTTATATCACTAGTTGACTAAATTCTTTCATATTTTGTCTGTTTACATATTCGTCATGTGTTCGTCATGTAAAGTTAGAGCGTTCTTCTGGCAGAGTTGCTAGAAAGCTTGCCTCTCGCGGAAAAGTTACCGCGTTCCGCGTTGGAGACCTAGCAGCGTCAAACTCCAGTCTGCCCAGCGGTAAATGGGTCTAACCAGCGGTAAATGGGTAACTGACTTTACTCTTCAGTTAGGGAAAGTAAACGCAGTAAGGACGGGAACTGGTCACGCCTTCTCATAAAGGTGACCTGGTATAATGAAGCCTCTAACAATTCACTACCCTACGGTAGTATCTGCTATGGAACTACCTAACATGTAAAGTTGTAGTTGACGTAGGTGGTTCTTCGTGGTTATCCCTGTGCACTGGCCACAGCAGATTGAGATACCATCTATTCAACAAGCTAAAGATAGGAACTACGCTGATCAGTATAACTGTGGCACTGATAAAATGACTTCTGAACATCTGCTTCACAGTTGCCCAACATATGCGGAACAGAGAAAGCGCATATGGCCGACACGAGCACCATTCGTGGACAAGTTCTACGGAGATTCAAATTGCTTCAAACTGACTACTGCTTTCTTTGAAAACATTCAAGTAGACGTCTGAGAGTGTACGAAGAAGAAGAAGAATCCCAGTGCGAGACTTACATACATATCTCTTATTGTCAACCATACTTGTATATAATTTCTCTATCAAATCAAGTGTCACCTTCCTGTCAAAGATTTGCAACAATAATGTTTGTCTCCTGCCATGATGCCTACACTCCGACTTCATCACGGCAGTTTTTGGGACCGGGTTTGCCTTCCCTCTGCGATCCCTACTTGCTCAGCCAGACTGCAGTGATGCAGACTGTTTCCAGGACCACCATGTGGAGGTGGAGTAGGGTCTTAGTCAGCTCTGGTTCGCTGACTCTGATGCAAGCAGTCAAGCTATGGGTCGCTGACTGCATTCTCTATTGCTGCATCTTTGGGTCCAATTTCACGTTCAACCCTGTTACATTCGTGTCCATCTGCCTGTAATGAAGTCTGATTCACATCTCGGCATCATTCAAAAATTATCACCGTACAAACCCTGTGGATGTAACTGACCAATGAAAAGCCAGCTTGATATAAATAGTGTCGAAAGGTACGCTGGAAATGGAGGAAACGAAAAGTGTAGATGTTAAGGATATTTCGGAAGGCAGTGTGCAACTAATCCTGGAATACCTAGATGAGGAAGGACCCAATTCGATAATAGGGATTTAGCTTTAGGCAGATAGCAATAGATTCACTGGATGTGTTGTGGAGCCGAAGGTATTGTGAATAGAAGACAGTGGAGCATGAACCATGTTGTGTTTTTCCATGTTTCGGCTGCTCCAGTGAATAGTCGGATAAACTATAGGAGAAAGTGGATAGGCATAATGATAGAGCTCATTTACATGAGTAAAATAAGCTTTAGGTAGAGGAAATCGGTGCAGAAATAAGGATTCCATAATTATTTTGGATTTACTATCTTAGTACATCTTGTCTTGCCTACCCAATTTTGGATGCATGCAAACGTACCTTGGTCCAGTTGCCACTTCGTACATCCGCAAGGCCATTATAAAAGGGGAGAGAACCCCAAAGACACACTCACTCGCCGCCTAATTCAAACTACAGACCCAGAGCTCAAGCAGTTATATCACCTCCGTTGCCATCTGCAGAAGTGGGAGCAGAATGTATAACCATTTAAAGCCTGTCTGTGGTTGAGGGTAAGCGATATGTTAATTAAATATATATATATATATATATATATATATATATATATATATATATATATATATATATATATATATATATATATATATATATATATATATATATCATCATCTCAGCCCGTAACCCGTCATGGGTCGTAGGGGTGCCATGGTGGAAGCATCAGCAGACAGGTTCCTCCACTGCTCTCTATCCTCAGCAATGCGTACAAGTGTGGAAAAACCGTGTCCTGCCCATTCTTTGATGTTATCAGCCCAGGATTTTCTCTGCCGTCCTCTTCTCCGTTTACCTTCGACTGTTCCCTGAAGGATCGTTTTCGAAAGGGAGTCATGACGAGTTACATGCCCAAACCAGGCAAGCTTTCGACGTTTCACTATTGACAAATGTGGTTCTTGGTGGCCTGCATAGGTGTTTATCTTCTCTCTAACATAGACATTTGTTTTGTGCTCTTTATAGCAAATGCGCAGAATTCTTCTATAACATTTATGCTCGAAAGCCTGAATCCTTCGCTCCGTATCTGCAGTGAGTGTCCAGCCCTCACACCCATACAAGAGAATAGATAATACAAGTGATTTGTATAATTTGATCTTCACAGGAAAACTGATGTTACTTTTCCAGATCACATTCAACCTTGTCATGGCAGCTGAGGCCATCTCAAGTCTTGTCTTGATTTCTTTACTTGATCTTCCATCACTACATATAGTGGACCCGAGATATTTAAAGGTGTTAACTTCTTCTAACGTTTGCCCATTTAACGTAATGTTGGTCGGAACATGTTTCTTATGGCTATTCACCAATATCTTGCTTTTTTCTATATTAATTTCCATCCCATACGTTCTTGTTACTTTCTCCAGTCTAGAGGTAAGGTCTTGAAGTTTCTGATTCTGATCCAGCTATCAGATCAATATCATCAGCAAAACGTAGGTTGCACAGAGGTCGGCCTCCAATCGATATGGTTGATTTATAATCGTAGAGAGCCTCCTGCATAATATGTTCTAGATATATATTAAAGAGCACCGGTGACAGGATACATCCTTGGCGAACTCCTACAGTTGTTTTGAAAAATTCTCCAATGTCGTTGCTTGCAAAAACAGCAGCACTGCTTGCGTCCTTGTATAGTGCTTCAATGATATCTATGATGTTAGTATCAAAATTGAATTTTCTCATTACTTGCCATAAGCCTTCATGCCAGACTCGATCGAAGGCTTTTGTGAAATCGATGAAGTTATGGTATAAATCGTGTTGATGTTGGAGATGTTTTTCGATAAGTAATCTAATATTGAAGATTTGTTCTGAGGTACTTCTTTTTGGTCTAAAGCCAGCCTGTTCCTCTGACAAGATTTCTTCTGATTTCTGTTTTATTCTGTTCAAAAGTATCTTTAACATCACCTTACTTGGATGACTAATAAGGCTAATGGTTCTGTAGTTCTTGCACATTTTTAGATTTCCTTTCTTTGGAAGCGGTATTACTAATGACTGCGTCCATTCTTTTGGCCATTTTTTGGTACTCCATATCTTCTGGCAAATTGTTGTCATGATTTTTACTATATCTGGTCCTCCATATTTCAAGAGCTCTGCTGGGATATTATCCACACCCGGTGACTTCCCTCCTTTCATCGAACATATAGCCTCTTCCACTTCTTCCCGTAATATTGCTGCATTTCCGAGTTCCCTGTTTTTGCACTTAATGTTGTTTAATATGCCTAAGTCAGTGTCAAGTTTACAGTTATATAATTCTTTACAATATTCTGTCCACCTTCTCATTACAGCTGTTTTCTCATTGAGCAGAGCCCCATTGCTATCTTCTATGACAGTTACCCTGGGCTGTTGGGGTTTTGATAGTTTTCTTAATGTGTCAAAAGCTGCCTTGCTGTTACCTTTTATTAGCCCCGTATTAATGGACTCACATTGATCAGCTACCCATTTTTCTTTGGCCTGTTTCATTTTCTTCCTAATATTTTTATTCACCATACTGTATTGCCATGCTGCTTCAGGAACCTCTTTCTTAACTTTTTTCATTTCCCGCCGTGTATCACATAACTTCAGAATGTCATCTGTAACCCATGGTTTGTTTATTTTCTTTCTTTTACCAAGTATTTCTGTTGCTGATTCAATGAGCACGTCTTTCATGTTCTCTGTGATTGAGTTGATATCATCTTCCAAAAAGTTGAGAGCTGCGAATTTTCCTCCAACAGTTGCCTCAAAGATTCCCGCGATTTCTGGATCTTTCAGTTTGTCTAAATTGAATCTTAACTGAGAACATCTGTTTTTTGATTATAGTTCTTTTTAAGTTTAAGCTTGAGCGTCATCAATACCATGTCGTGATCACTACCAATGTCGGCGCCAGGAAAAGTCCTAGTCTTGGCTTTATTAATACTGGACTTGAATCTTTTGGATACAAGAATAAAATCAATTTGGCCATGTATCTCAGTTTTTGGGGCATGCCACGTTGTCCTTCTTGATAACTTATGAGGAAATAGTGTATTTGCAATGGTTAGTTTATAGTTGCTGGCAAATTCTAGTATATATATATATATATATATATATATATATATATATATATATTATATATATATATATATATATATATATTATATATATATATATATATATGTAAATATATTATCAATGTGTGTTTAAAGAAATATTTGCATGTGTAGAATCATTGTGCTATTTCTGGAGGGAAACCCGAAGTGTGTTACTTTAGTTTAATTGTGTAATAAATAAGTAGAACGAATGGATTGAGCAAGTTGGTTGTGGAAAGCATTTTAAAGATATTATGCTTGCTGGAAAGGACTATCCAAACTGGAGGAAGGAATGACTATGACAGATTGATTTTCTGCATTAATTGATATATTACACAATGCATTATTAAACTGTGTCATCTTGAAGAGTGGAAAACCCCACAGCGTGGGGTTTTCTATCCATTCATACTGCTGTACGAGGCCTAGGAAGGACTTTCAGTGCAGATAAGTATGCTCAGTGTGTTGGGCTCTACTGTTTCAATTTTCAAACACCAAATTAACCCACCTACTAATAGACTATATTATAGATGAACAAACTGTGGTGTATATAAAAGACAGTGGGACAGTCATATGAGTCATAAAAGTAACATTAATTGCCATCCTATTTTCAGAGAGCCCCAAATTAAAGACAGATTCCATCAGGAAGCAAGACCACAGTGATTGAATTATTAAAGTTAATAAATTAAAAGTGAATGTGGATATATATATATATTTGTATGAAAGTGACCCATACATTTTATTTTGTATTCAATTGAGGTTTTATTTGAAAAATTACCAAAGAATAAAGAAGAAAAGATTCTTGTTATATAAAAAAATTATGAAAATTGTACCCAGAGTCCTTTTCAGGTGATTTGTATTTAAATTTGGTTTATTGAATTTTCTTGTTGTGTAGTTAAATAACCCTTAGCAGGAGTCATTATCTAAGGGTTTAGTCTGGAGAGGAGCAATTGGCCTCTTATGATAGAACAGTACAATATCATCTAGGAACCTATACGGTTGACTTACTTATGAGTGGTCGATACACCATTAATCTTATCAAGAGAATGGGGTATTTCTGTGTGAAGCAGTCTCTTATCCTGGCATCTCCTGGTTCATATGATACATCTAATTTGTCCGGATAATTACACATTATA
>JAMPIV010008435.1:0-140755 GCA_024509875.1 Oreohelix idahoensis
GGGACTACTACTACAAGTTTATTATTGTGCTCGTCGGAAATATGGCATAAATGCCGATTCCGCCTAGCGCTGCGATTTCAAAGCCACCGCGGCAAGGAGCGAACGTGCCCTAGGTCTACAGACAACCTGCCCACACACCCTGTGGGCGCGTCGTGTCTCCCCCCGGCCAGTCGGCCTCATTTTCGCCAACACGCGCAACGCCCCTTTTCGAGCGTAGTGTAATCCTTATTTTGCTCCTATCATTCTCTACCCCGCTTTGTGTTTCTTGTCCGCCGATCACCCTGGGCACCATTGTCCTTCTTAGGCTCCTCCGTGGCAAAAATTTCCCATTCACACTGGGTGCGCGTGTTGAGGCTTGCCTGCTTTCCTGACTCCCTAGTTGCCTCAATGCAGATGAATTCCGCAACTTGGGCCCCTCGGCGTGTGCCCAGCTCAACTCCCTCTTTTGGCCTGAGTGGGGCCAACGTGCCAGACATCCGGGCATTTGCGACTTGGCTCGCTCGTTCCCGGCTCCGAGACGTATCCGGCACGCATCCCAACCCCTCCGCGCCGTATCACTTGCTCTCACTGGGAGTCGCGTCGCTCAGTATCCCGCGGCTTGGACGCGCCCGAGCCGGCCGCTATTCCGGTGTTAACATCGGGGCCTCCCGGCGTGGTCCGTCCTGCTGGCTGCGTGGTATTCCCCCTCCTCGGTCAGTTGCACTCTCACCGGGGGGGCCTCCCTTCTACCCGCCCTACTCACCCCAGGTGGCTTGCTCGTCGGGGGGCTCGTGGACACGCAGTTGGCCCACTTGCCGCCTCATACCTCGCTATAGTTCACAACAACCTACATCCGGGGGTGCATGAACTGGCATTCTACAACAATCGAAGTAAATACAAACAACGCCAGTAAACCTTCATTATCTGGCAAGAAAGAGAAACAACAACCAAACAAAAGCTTCCAACGTAAAAAACAAATCAAAATGTGATAATCACCGGCCCATTCCGCCTCTGACGACAAATACAGACAGTCATAAAGGCCACCCTAAATTAATCAATCCATCCATTACCGATCCGTCTGCATATCAGAGTCAGAGACGACAGACTCTGAAATTTTTAACCCAAACGACCCGCATACCCAGACCACCCGACCGATGCACTACAATCTAGCAATAACAACAACGATACTCGTTCCGAAAGCGAAGAAAGATATCCCAGACCACTTGAATTGCGTAATTGACTCCAAACAGAGACCTGCGCATTAGAAATGAGAAATAATGCCCTCAGACGTCACACGATGACAACAACAAAACAACTTATATTCACACTCAACTTTACTCCCGCGGTTGATAAAATCGTCAGCTGATACCTATCACACCCCCAAATTCAGTCAGGCAGCTCCAGTTTTTAAACACTAGTTAAAACCAAACACTGCTATACCACAAGAACAAGATTGGTCGTTCAAAACAATCAGATCCCTTAACCAAAACTATACCGCATGCATGATTGTTAACCATATACCAGCAGATCTTTATGATGACGAAACGCACAAGAAAATGAGAAACTCAGTGTCAACCCCGGCACAGCTTTTGTCAGACCCCAACGAACAAATATGACAGAGAAAATTGTAAGGACTATACGAACAAGAAACGACATTGATACGCTATTTCATTGAAACCAGTGATGCGGATAGTACATTATTTGTACCAGGTCAGCTCCAGCGTCAAACCCGCGCCTATAAAACAGAAATCAGATCAATGACTCAAATCCCTAGCAACAAAAGTCCGCGTATACAGCACGACTATATCAGACAAATAGTCCTGAAAAAAACGCTATCAAGTGGCCAAAACCCAAGCCGATAATTAATTAGGCTCGCTCTACTAGATAAAAACAACAGTGTGCAAATTGCGGCCCACTGTAAAAGACGTATAAGCGTAACCCAGACCCAAGTCAGAAGAAAAATCAGGCGAAACATAATACCTGCCCTCAAAACTAATCAGATGTTCCAGCCAAACAAACACCCTACCACAAGTGAAACCATCACCGCAATCAAAAGATGTTTAAGCCATCACCGTCATTCGCCCAATGTGCCTCAGAGCCCCAACAATCATCAAAATCAGTGTCACCCACAGTTACTCAGTATGATTCTCGCCTAAGCAGTCGGGAAATTGCAATGTTGTAGTTTGCAAAGAATTCAAAGACCTCGCAAACCTATTCTGAAAACACGCCCAACTCAAGTCTTCAATGTACATTGCCATCCCATGTAACGGTGTCACCGCTAAATTGTGAAAAAACTATTTAACAAGTACTAACATTACATGTACTTTTCGTTTCAGAACTATGTTTCATGATTTGACATTTATAAGATGACATTATAAAATCCAGAAGTTATATTCCCAGCCATAGAACCACAACTGGATTCACAGTAGAAAAAACCCCTTATCAAGAAGACCAGCCCAAAAACGGGAGGGATTTTCTTTAGATAGATAGTTTTTGAAATAAAAATGACAAAACATTGATAACACACTGTTTTTTTACTAGTTTACAGACATTATTTTATTTACAGACCTTTTCCATAATAATTAGAATGTTTACACAACCGTTACCTAAACACATTTGTCCCACACGTATTCTGTAGTAACATATGATCTCTACTTTGGAACACTGAATCATATTCCAACGCTGCATTCACCAGACTTTCTTGTCCTTGCAGATTCCAGAGTCCTGTACTTTCCCGTCTTAGTGGCATTTTCATGCAGAACACTTTTTACACCAGTATTTTTTTTTTTTCCTTATCCCCATACTAATTATTTACTTTGATCCTCTATTATGCTAAACTCCTTTATATCTATCACTACCTTGATCAATCATACTGTTCACCCCTACTATGACATCTGTTAACAAGCATATTAATTCAATGTCCAAAACTAGTATTGCATTTATGATTCTATCTTTCTCCACATGTTATTATTTTTTCCTATGTATATTATTATTTTAAGACCCAGATGTATATTAGTACTGTCAAGATTTTAAACTTCTCCCTAAAGAGATGTCCAAATCGCCAACCTTGACACTCTATAATAAGAAATTTGTCTTCACTCCACTGATTACCATCATCATTGACTTACTATTTTTCCTTTCCACTATATTCAAAGACGACATTCTAGACTTGTGATTTTTTTCAATCCCAAACATAAATTTCAATCCTTGAGTGAATTAACAATCATGTTGTAATCAGGAGATTCCTTTATGTTACCCTTTTCCTCTCCACTTATTGACAACAGGATACTGCTACAACATTCATTCAATTCTAACCTAAACTATTACTTTGCAGCCCTATGGTTAGAGATTACTATTAGGAATATTGATAGTATACTAGTGTTTTAGTGACTTGATTTTTTATCATTTCCTTTAGTACTTGTGATACAAACAGCCGAAAAGAAATCACAAGTGAAAAGAAAAGAAATCCACCAAGAAAAGAAAAGAAATCACAAGAAAACAAGAAAAGAAATGGAAAAGAGAAAGGGAAAAAGAAATTGAAAAAAGAAAAAAAAAAAAAAACAAACCGGAATGAAGAAAAAGGAAAGAAGGGGGAACAATGAAATTTTTTTTATAAGATTGTATTATGTGGATATATGCCACCCTCACACATTTTGATGATTATAAGCCAATATTGTTAATAACAATTGACTGCCCTGAGGTTAGCAGCGACATAAAAGAAAATAAAAAGAGAAAATAAAATCACCATTTCAGAGTGAGAAATTAGTTTTTATAACATCCTACGGCCTCATCTACCCAGTCATACCCCCACACAGCTTGATCTCTGATACTCCAGCATTATTATATGTGATACTGCCTATCACAAGTACTACCCAATGACATTTGCGCATGCAGATTTTCTGCAAATGAAGAATCCCTTGAGAGCAATAGTATATGCAAACCCCAGAATGAACAAATTGTGCACCTATTTGTTGATGATTGCCTTTGCCCATGTTAAAAGAAATAGCATTTGCAACCATCTGACTATAGCAAATGAAAAATGTCGCTTCTATAGCAATTGTATATGCTGAAACCCACATTGAATTACCCCTTAACCGGATGATAACCACTAATGACACATGAGATGAAGAAGCAACTGTTTTGAGTATGATGAAATGCCATTTAAATATTAATGTTGGAAACTTTAATTGTTTGTCACTGCTGAGATTTTGAGAGTAATGTTTTATTCACAAATCCCCCACATTAACATTGATGAGCATAATTTTAGTCTTTCGTTGGTTTACGAGATAAGACAAAGTAATATAATATTATATTATTCACATGAATACCATGGACAAACATGGAACAAATCAGAGTCAGATGAGTTGTTGCACATATAGACCATAAATTAAGTCATTATTTGAAGGATTATCAGTAACAAGAGACAAATAGATTATGATAATGCCCATGGAACCAACAGGTACTAAGGACACAAAATGGAGATTAAATAAAGAAAAAAAAATAATGGACTGAATAAATTACTTACGCCCAATGTAAAAGGAAATAGAGATACAACATCCGCAGTTTTCGGATAAAGATATCTTCTTTGATTTTTGTCTCATTGCCTTGTAATATGAACATGGTTGTATAACAGAATGACTATTCCTTATCACGAATGTACAGATGTTGTAAGATAGTATGAAAATAAATTGTCCAATTACTATAACTCATAATAGTACCCAGAAATTACAGGAGAGCAAAAAAAATATCATGATTGATAAAATTGGGGACGTACTGAATCTGCACACCCCGAGATATTGGATAAAAATAATGTTATCTCCAAGGCGACATGTCACATGATAAAATCATGGAGATATTATGACAAAAGTAAAAGAATGACCTAGATTGGAAAAGCAGCAAACTTTGTCAACGACACCAGAAATAGACCCCCGCCCCCACACTTAAGATAACTGACGGACGGGATTTTTGAATTAATAAGTACCGATAAGGTCACAGCCACTGGCTGTAGTCCCAGCGAGAGTTACAGGCACCACATAACACTGACTAACTTCGACCTGCAATGCAGAAGTTGGTGTTGAAATCCTGGAAAATATGTACAAAAGTTATTTGAACCTCATATTGCGATAAAAATTATTGAAAGTTTTGTTGATGTTTACAAATGATTAGTCGATGTGTTGTTTGAGGAAATATATTTTTTATGATGTCATAACATTTAAAGTCAATACTGATGAATTCCCAGTACAATCAAGAGGACTAGGAAAGGTCCACGCCTATAAAATATTGGAGCACCACATATATATGGGAGAAATATGGGATTTAAATGAAAAAAAAAAAAAAAGGGGAAATACTAAATGGTATACAAGGGGATAAACAAGTGATACAGATACTATGTGCCAAGGATACCGAGGGGATATTTCAAAAATAAAAGGAACAAGTACAAGTAATGTAGGATTTTTATATCATTTAATTTGGTACCTTGTAATTGCTTATCAGAATAATTTGTTACAATGAGGTTTGAACATAATTATGTACATGTCTGAAATTGTTTCCCAAATGCAATAGATAAATAACAAAATGGAAAGCAAGAATGGATCACCATGGATAAATATTGTATTTTAAACTGACTTATAACAATTTGGATCGTCATTAGCAAAATATGAGATGTGGATATTTTTGAAAAAAAAAATGGGGAAACTTTCTACTTCAATATACATGGTGTAGTGCTAACTCAATAAAATAAATAGGACCAAAATTATTGGAACACCAGGAGTGAAAATAACATAAAATTTTGAACCCTCGGAGGACACCAAAGATTAGAATTAGTGTTTTTCCCCCACAATGTCCAATAAAATGAGTCAACTATTTAGTTTGGAATGAACATGCATTTGGTTAATGAAAATGAAATTAGGATATTAATTGGGTTCATGGGATCCCAATGTTGCCAACTCCCCATATTTTTGAGTGATGACTTAAGAATATTTTGTTGGTCAGGGTTGCCAATTAAAAATGTTATGAAAACACATAGATATAGGAACCCAGTTTAGGAATTAGTTTAAATTTTTTTTCCGAATTATTTTTGGACTTAGAAAATTTTTTTTTGAACTTTAAATTTTTCTGAACATTTTTTTGAACTTAAGAAATTTTTGGGATAAATTTTTTAAGATTTGATAGTACTCAAATGTCTCCCTACGGGATACATTTGCAGGGCCCCGGGATCTGTTTGTAACCGCGTATACCGTGAGTCTTCAGATACAGACTATATTAACATATAAAATAATTTTTTATAGAAACAGAAGATTAAAAAATCTTGACGCAGATGTTTAATTAGGCCAGTTTAGCTTCTAAACGCCACGCATTAATTAGGCTAAGCTTCGCTTGTAGAGTTGCGTTAGTCACGTGATTTCCAACCAATGGTTAGGCTCTTTCCCCCGATCCAATCCCCGGAATGAACGAGAGACGAAGCCATTTTTTAGCAGTATTGAATTGAGAGCGTTATAGTGAAGACATGTTTTGTCTGCTCAGTGTAAATTCCAGTTGAGGACATCAACTTCAGACAATATATGCAGTTGTGTATATTCAATTAATTGTTGGAAGTGTTTGTGAATTCCAAAATTCAGTAAGTACTATCAAATGAAATGCTTAAACAGTTAGAGCTGACGGTCATAACCCAAGCAGGGCTACGTTCGAAGATGTGCAACAATGAAAAAAACTAGGTATATAATTTACTGATATGCTTACAGAGGAAGGTCCTGAAGTTGAGAGAACATTTAGGAATACCTACGAAGGCTGAGTGGCTCAATATATGACAAATTTGAAGATAATGAATAAGGTCGATAAGCCTAGAAAATTAATAAAACGAAGGAACACTTGAAGGATAGAGGAACCACGCCATGTTTTTGCAAGTTAACAAGTTGAAAAGACTTAAGGACATAAAAAGGAATGTTGCATCCTGGAAATAATACATTGACCTTTTATACTTGTTTATTAATGTCAACATGCCATTATGCAAAAACCTGTTACCATTTGACTTAAACCAGTTCCTGTTGAGAGTTGAATAAACATTTGTTTCACTGAACACAAATGCTGTTGAAGAATCATATGCTTACATGTAGCCATCATACAGATTTATTAAGGTATCATACCAAAGCTAATCGCTGCAGGTGCAACACAAATAAAAACCATCTGCTCTAAAAATAAAACATCATAGAGGATTATCCCCGAACCTGGTTAAGTCCTGTAAGACTGTAGAGAGCAATCACCACCGCTAGCAGGCTAGCTAGTCATCAAAATCTAATACTCTCGATTTGAACAGCAACCCCCACTACCCTACCCGGCCACATCATCATTGCCACCACCATCACCAACACTATCATCATCACCAACATTATCATCATCACCACCACCTTAATCATCATCACCACCACCTTCATCATCATCATCATCACCACCACCTTCATCACCAGCACCACCACCTTCATCATCATCATCACCACCACCTTCATCACCATCATCATCGCCATCATTATCACCATCATCATCATCATAATAATTATCATCATCGCCATCGCCATCATCATCATCAGCTACGCTAGGAGGACAGACCTTCAAGAAACATAAGACAAGTGTTACTGTCCGGTACCAAGGCTTTCCAAGACTTCCTTATTACTTCAATGGTAATGATGACTAAATATCTTTTATTGGCTGTCTTTCCGAAAGATTTAGGTCATCTCGAACTAGGATGTCCAGACTTCTGAATAAGACCATTCCGAAACTAGGTTGTCCAGGTGTCTAAATTACCTGAGAAACATCTTTCAAATAATAGGGATATAATCGTCTGACACGTAATCCAGACATTTTAATGAAATAATCGATTGTAACCAGCCGTTTCTAATGCTGTGTAAACCCTACGTGAAGGGCAGGACAGGTTTGAGTATTCAAGCTGACATTTACACGATACCAATCCTTACTGGTAAAAAACATGACTCACTCTAATATCTTGGGATCTCAGTGTTAACATACGGCTGTGAGAGTTGGAAAATAACAAAATCATTGGAGAACAAGCTGAATACATTCGAGAACAAATGTCTTAGAAAACTCATGAACATCAGTTGGAAAGAATTCAAGACTAATCGACAAATAAGAGAAGACTCTAGGCAGAAATATGTCTCCGACTATATAAGGAAAAGACGATGGTCATATATCGGTCATGTCCTACGAATGCAAAACAACAGAATACCACTACAGGCGCTCACTTGGGTTCCTGAGGGTAAGCGGAAAAAAGGAAGACCAAAAGAAACACTCAGAAGAACAATAATAAGAGAAGGAAGAACGTTGGGCCTAAATAATGTGCAAGAGCTAAGAGGAGTGGCGTCACAACGAACAACCTGGAGAGCACTGGTTTCTGCCTTATGCGCCGTGTTTGGCGCTTAAAGAATTTATTATTATTATTAATCCTTACTGGATCTGAAGATTTGTCTTGTATAGAATTTAAAATATTAGATTCAACAAAGCCGGTAAAATAAATACACGCGACATATTTTTAGTTCCTAATATAGGTAGTTATTACAATTTCAGGAACAGGTGTGGTCGATAGAGATAAGTCGCTACCTTCGGTGGTGCGGATGTCGGAATGACACAAGCTTGCATCCTTTTAAGTAGGTTTCGGTCAGCTCTCATCATGTAGGTAAATATAGGTAATCAACACTCAGAGTCATAGAACACACTTAGACAATAAAAAAAATGCACAGACAAGTATATTTAGTCAACACTTGGAGTAATAGAACACACTTAAACAACAAAAAACGGTCAGTCTTATTGCATTTAATCAACACTCGGAGTCATTGAATACACTTTGAGAACAAAGAAATGCCCAGACAAGTAAATTTAGTCAACATTCGGAGTCATAGAATACACTTAACCAACAAAGAAACACCCAGACATATTTTATGTAATCAACACTCGGAGTCATAGAACCCACTTAGACTACAAGAAACGGTCATAAATATTGTATTTCATCAACACTCTGAGTCATAGAACCCACTTAGACAACGAATAAAAGCCCAGATAGTATATTTAACCAACACTCAGTCACACGACACACTTATAAAACAAAAAATCACCCATACGAGTACATTTATCAACACTGGGAGTCACTCTCAACACATTTAGGCAACAAAGTATTACCTAGACGAGTATATTTATCAGCACAAGGAGTCACACAACCCATTTACACAACAAAGAAACGCCTATACAAATATTTTTAATCAATAGTTGGAGTCACACAACACGCTTAGGCAACTAAGAATCACCTTAGCAAATATATTTAACGGCACTGGGAATTACAACACAGTTATAAAACAGAAAAATAAAGCTAAGTAGTAACGCCCGCTATTTGAAGCAAATTACGATATCGCATAGCCCGAGAACAGAAAAATGCTAATAACTGGATTAAGTATTTTTCTTTGAAGCCAAATTAATGTATTCCCTATATTTTTAATTTGCTGGATTAATTACTCATCTGTTAAAGAAAAATCAAAGTCTTAAATATTTTCAAGTTTCTGGATTAATGTCTTATCCTTGAAGAAAAATTTAATGTTTTCCTTATTTTTAAGTTTCTGGATTAATTACTTTTCTTTGATGAAGTAGAAAATAATGTATTAATTATTTTTAAGTTTCTAGATTAATTACTTATCCTTGAAGACAAATTAATGTCTTCATTATTTTTAAATTTCACATCATCAACTCAACATTTCACTTTGCGCTCCCTACTGAACACGGAGTGACAACTGCTGCTGGTCGCCTTGCAGGCAGCCTGGCAGCAAAGCTTTGATGTGCTCTCGCAACAGTGGTTGCTGCTGAAAATTATTTTTTTACTAGGTTGCCTGCCACCATGCACAACGATGAGGCAACTCTTACGATATGCTTTATTGAGTAAAAGTCTTACTGTTTAGTTGTCACGTCCTAAACCCCCGGGGTGCTCGGACGTTTCATTTGTCTTGGGAATAACTTATTCTTTGGGGCAACTTTGGGCGTTATTATGGCCCATATTATGATCCAGTCACTGTTGACAACCATCTCTTTGAGTGCCCAGCACTCGATGATGTTAGGAAAATGCTCCTTCCTCCAAGGCCAGAAAAGTGGAACACCTTGTACAGAGAAACAAAACAACTTGCGAAAACATGCAGCTATCACTACATGGCATTGGACCGAAGGGCGAGAGCCCAAGCGCCGCTGCATCAATAACAACAACTACAACAACAACAACATGATCCAGTCACACTTAGAAGAAAAAAATAATACAAGGTGAGTGTGCGACTAGCCTAAACAACATCTGGGGGTCCTCTCGGTACAGCACAAACGCCGAACTGAGATTTTATGAGAGCTGTGCACTTGCCTATCGGAGTAATTCATTGTTATGAGTTATATTATATTTTATTACGGATTTTACTTACATTAAACGAAGTGACGTCATGCCAGGAAAGGACGGTAGCAGACGCCTAATTGTGAGCAGAAGTGGGGATCTATCGTTTGCATGGAGAGATGCCGATTGTGTTTTGAGGAGAGCGGTCGCATGTGTATTAGCCCCTGCAGTCTACTGTGTTTTACCTGAATTTTACCATCACTAGGGCACCAATATACTCTGTTGAGGTATTCATAGCTTCTTTGAATGTCAGGAAGTACTTTTCATTATTGTGTCGAATGTATTCAATATATTAAACTGGTGAGAATGCAAGGACAGCGTCTCCATAGTGGAGCGGACTGCCTTACGACTTTATGAAGACTGCATATTACTGCCTTTGCCATTGGGTGAGAACCTATTATGATGTTTAATGGAGCTATGTCATTGTACCTAAATAAAGTGTACCCTGTTAATGTTCAAGAGCAGTTTGGCTTGGATTGTAATTTGCTTTGATACGTGTCTGTCGACATTCCCTATGTTTGTATTTGGCAACGGACATTGTTCCCTTAATATCTATTACTACTACTAATGGACGACCGTATCTGTGGATGGGAGCAGCAAGCCGGGATTTGATTCATCCTTTTTGAATTGTGTTAAAAAGATGCCATATGAATTTTCAAGTCTGAGGACTGTTTTTTTAGTACGACTACGGTACCATGCCTAGCGTACAAGAGTATCGTTAGACCGTGTGAGGATGAATGAACTGTAATTATTATCAAAATTCTTTATATAACCGCTGCTGAAGGTGAAGTCCCTGGAGGAAGAAATTTTTTTCAACATTATTGCGTAACTACAGTGCTGTTTGATGCCTGATGTTGACATACACTCAAGAAAGTTTTATGAAGTTTTGCAAGAGAACGACGAACAAAATGGCGTCCATGTTCGAGCGAGTTGAAGTTTGAAAGCTAAACCTAAACTCTGGTCGCTGCTTTTAGTGGATCATCTTTTCCCTGTGGCTGAGAAGTTGGACCCAGAGACATTTTTTTCTATAAACAGATGTAAATTTATTGATCCATGCAGTTTGAGTTTGAAGAATTTGTTTGACAGGGTTCATTTCTTATATATGTTTTATGTATCTGTGTACTACATGTTCGTTTGCTAGGCGGGTTGGTTGGTGGGACCTATGAATTCACTATACCTCAGTGACGGTCGTGAATTCGTAGGCGTTCTTTAGTTTTTACATCTGATTTTTTCAACTTAAGGGGCCGGCGAACATAGCTGTGTGTTACTGACTTGGGTGAATTAACCAGATTCATTATTTATCTAGTTGTGAAGGTTCTGTAATTTTATAAAATTGTTTTTGTTGTCAAGTTCATTGTATTTTATTTGATTTATGCTCAATTATTGTTTGTAAATTTGTTAATCTAATCTTGCTATCCTTCAGTTATAAAATGTATTATATGTTGTGAAATTGTGCTTGTAGTGTGTGACGTGTGATGTAAATATAGCCACGGAGATCCGACCACGTTTGCTTCCATAATTAGTGTTTACGTTTT
Source organism: Oreohelix idahoensis (assembly GCA_024509875.1). Lineage (NCBI taxonomy): Eukaryota > Metazoa > Mollusca > Gastropoda > Stylommatophora > Oreohelicidae > Oreohelix > Oreohelix idahoensis. The sequence goes on from JAMPIV010008435.1 coordinate 11,935, forward strand.
GCTAAAGCCAACCACGCAATTCGCTGTCTGTTGACTCACCTTTGAAGCCACGCCTATTTTTTTTCCTGTCTTACCTGCGCTAATGAATGTTTACAAACAGACATATTAGCTAGTCCGCGACCGGCCAGATAACAGTCAGCGAGTTATGATTCGTTTATCTGAATTATCACGTGAGCGTTTTTGCCAATCATCATTTTTGACAGACAGAAGCGCGCGTAGAGATAATCGGGTTCTTTGAAGGGGAAACGACGGGCAGAAATTTTGACGTGAAACTATTTGATGTTCAAAATTTCAGGGGACTTAAGTATTTCCTAAGTATTTGATCTACGGAAGGGGGAGACAATCTAAGACGGCCGTTCGTACGACTCACGTTGTGTGATGTTCGTCGGCAAACGCCAGTAGAGCGAATAGCAAAACCTTTCATCTCGGGAAACTTAGATTTCTGAATTCACCAAAACCCAGAAGGTGTGAAGTATCGCATCCTTTGGAGATATTACACAAAATCTGTATATATTCTGCCTTCTCTCCTAGTCAGTTATCAGTCTCTCAGAAATTTCGGATAAATCTAATCATGCCAGACTAGGAACCATCTTATTCGCTAAATGTGTTAAATTGTCCCGTGGGGATTTAAGTTTCCGATTGTGGTAATAATTTAAGTTGTGCATAAGTATTAAATGTGTTAAAAATTTTACCATTTTTATTCACTGCTATTCCCTAGCGTTAAGACTAGCGAAATAGAAAACGCGCGGATATTCTCTTGCCAGTGGTTCAGTAATGTAAAATCCATCAACCATTTTTTCAGCTGACTTAAGTATAATGTTAAGAGTGACGGATAAAGTGACAGAGTAATATGCGCATTATATTTCTTTGTGTGTAAATTTTTAAAAATCACTAGTGTTTATATCATGTGTTAAAAAACCGATCGATAGACGCAAACAATCAACTAGCTAGTAATGACAGGCGATATTTGTTTAGGGCGTAGTCATAATTAAATTATAACTGACATCGTGTGCGCTGAGTGTTTTACCAGGTCGGAGGGGGGACGGCTGCATCCCTAAAACCCAAATTCGTACTTGGTAAGCGAAGCGCGATAGTATAAGCTTAGAATACCGTGTGCCTTTTAATTTAATTAGAGGACGGAGAGGCTAAGAGATCACACTTTACGCGTGATAGCATAGGATTGTCATTTTGGTTAAATGTTTTGTTTTCTTCCCAATATAGGCTTGGTCAAAACCAGTGGACAGCGTGTTTTCTCTAATGGTGGGCCTTTTCTCAGTTACTGAAGGCAAATGAACTGTAACTTGGGCTAAACTGGACTTACAAATATCCAGATTGTTATATTCAATTTATCAGCCCGCTGCGGCAATAAACATAACATTTTTTCCCGACTACTAACAGTCGTTGTCCCAAGTGAATTTTTAATCCAGGAGATAACGCTGTTTCATAATCGGCACTCATCCCAGAGAAAGTCGAGAGGATTTATAATCAGTTTTTTTAACTTAACAGTCGTAGCACCTAGAGGCTAGACAATACAGGAACTATTTTTCTCCTTTGTTTATAACTGTGAACGTCCCGAGAACGTCTGATTCAATAACTATATGCGGTGATACAGGACTCATCCAGAAAAAAAATTACCTCACCAATTTTGGCGACTACCTTGAAATTAGTATTAAATACCAAGGCTAGTCTGAGGCCATATTTCGGCGACCCATTTGACACTCTAAGTTCATACTAGTGTTATTGTTTTTTTTCCAAGGGATACCTACACCAAGTATTGGGTAAGCAAGTGTGTTTATGGCCACAAAAATGACAGAGAGAAAAAAATATTTTCCTTTGTTACAATCATTGTACCCACTTCTTTTTTGTTTGTTCGCTAACCTGATTATTTTACTGGATAGCTTAAATAGAAACTTTGTTCTTTACTATACTGTCTATTGTATACCTTAGTGTTAATCTTTGACCTTTTGGGTTATTAACTTCTTGCGGGATCTTTTCTCAACAGAGGGGAGGGCACTTATGGGGTTATTTTCATATATCTGTAAACTTGCTTTATATTAATTTCTATATGTTTGATGTTGTGAGAAGTTTAAGTGATAATAAACTAAACAAAAACTTAATTTATCGTGTTGGTCAGCACCATACCCAATTATCCATAGTTTTTTCACGTTTGTGTGTCTTGTTGTCACATAACTGTGTGTGTTTTTTCTTGTGTTGGCTCTTTCTACTGTTCTCCTGTAATCTTGCCTGGAATATTTTAATAAGGTTGAGAAGGACTTTGGAATAGAGGGAGAAGCTTTAAGAACCTTTGCTCTCACTGAGCATGCAAAGGAAGTGAAGAGGTTAGAAGACTTAGCAAGGGAGGAGAGAGCCTTAGCTAGAGATGATAAAAAAAGACAGGAAGAATTAGCTGAGAAGAGAAGACATGAAAATTTAGCTCAAGATAATAAAAGGCTAGAACCCTAGGACAAAAATTGGCTCATGCTCAAGCAGAAAGGAAGGCACAACAAGAACTTGAACTTGAGGAGAAAAAATTGGCCTATGCTCAAAGGATGGCAGAAATTGAGTTGGAAAAATTAAGATGTGAACATAAACAGGTTAATCAAGTAGGTGAGGAGGCTGGAAAGAAAGACCATGCTTCTACTTTTAAATTAAATTTGCCGAAATTTAATCCCATTATAGACGATATTTCTTGCTTTTTAAACAGATATGAAATATGTTGTCAGGAGTTCAAGATTGATAGAGCTACATGGCCCAGCAGGTTAATGAGTTTATTGGTTGGTGAGGCTCTTACTGCAGTCTGCACCACGGATGATTATGATGCTGTGAAGGCTTTATTGCTAAAAAAATATCAACTGGAAGAAAATGGATACAGATTGAAACTGAAAACATTGTTACCTGATTCAGCAAAAGATTTTGCTGAATTTATTGCATGTATTAAACTTTGCTATGACGTACAATCCACCCAGACAAAGATCAAATAGTGTGGATATAAATTTTCGATTGAACCGAGATAATAATGCTGGATCTTTCAGAGGGAGGTATAATTTTAACAATAGGTCACAGCAACCTCCAAGGAATTTCCAATCATATGATGATGGATATATACCTCAACAATCATTTTTCAGACCTAGCAGAGATTGGAACAGAGGTGGATACAATTTGCAATCAAACAGAGGACATAGGTCATTCTATGGAAACAATGGAAATAATTACAATAACAGGAGTTTTCAACAGAACAATAACTTTCAACGTTCTAGAAATCCTGAACGTTGCAATGCAGATGTGGAAGCAGTTTGTTGCTCCCTACAAGACACCATCAGGCGTGATGGCCACTGTCTGCTTTGACAGTCGGCGGCTAAGGATCAAAGAAGAAGAGGTGCGACTAATGTGTTATAAGAGTTGCCGAGAAGGCAGAGTTAACAATTTAATTACATCCAAAGTGAAAATGGTTAAGTTTTTGTTTTAAAACCCATGACTGTACATCAATTCTTGCGTGTTTTAGAGAATATAAAACATAGATTAAACTTCAAATTAAAACAAAATTTCCGATATGAGATTATGCATCGTTTTCACCGCTATAAATTGTGTGACCATTTCTATCGCCGTATAAACTGTGTCATCATTACTATCACCAGGAGCCGCGCTAGCGTAGTGGTTACAACACCGCTCTGGCGACCGGGTGATTCAGGATCAAACCCGGGCGACGGCATTTGAGGATTTTTCGTCGACCGGGAATTGGACTGGATTAACTCGAGACCTGGCGAGGACATTTGAAGGAGTGTTGTCGACCAGGGATTGGCGGCTCCTGAGCCGACCCAGCTGCAATGGGTACCTCCGAAATCGGAGAGTATTTGCCTGAATGGCGAGGGACACCTGTCTCTGTACAAGTAAAAAGGGATACTCACGTAAAATCAATGTCAGGTTAGACATAGTAATAACCTGAGATTTCGCCTCGAGTATTAGCGGGCGTACGAAAAAAAAAAAAGAGAAAAAAAAAAAAAAAAAAAAAAAAAAAAAAAAAAAAAAAACAAAAAAAAAAAAAACAAAAAAAAAACTATCACCACTATAAATTGTGTCATCATTCCTATCACCGCTATAAACTGTGTCATCATTTCTATCACCGCTATAAATTGTGTCACCATTTCTATCACTGCGATAAACTTTGTCATCATTCCTATCACCGCTATAAACTGTGTGACCATTTCTATCACCGCTATAACCTGTGTCATAATTCCTATCACCGCTATAAATTGTGTCATCATTCCTATCACCGCTATAAATTGTGTCATCATTTCTATCACCGATATCAATCGTGCCACCATTCCTATCACCGCTATGAATTGTGTCACAATTCCTATCACCGCTATAAACGGTGTCATCATTCCTATCTCCGTTATAAATTGTGTCATCATTCCTATCACCGCTATCAATCGTGTCTGGTTTGGTTTGGTTTGGTTTTAAGGACTATCTTCATTGCACACGGACACCTCCATCAGTGCTCCGATCTTCTCCCTTAGATCACACAGTTAGGATCTCAGCACAGTGCACGAACTCCGTAGCACCGGCGAGAATCCCAATGTGTGTATATAGGAATCCCACATTCTATAAATATTTTTGGTGTGGGTAGGTTTCTAATTTTTTTAAATTTTTGCCAGGGCAGCGGCCTGATAGGCTCACTCTTTTACGATTTCCAATTGCCGTCGGATTTTTAACGTATGCAACTTGCACACAGGACCTCCTATTTGTTTTCGCCTTTGTCCGAGAAGGCAAGACATCCGATCTCACTACCCAGGAGACCAGGGGGGAGTATGACATCATTAGGACTATTCGGTTCAGAAAAAATGTTTTCCATAAATTATATTCCCTCAACTGGGAATCAAACCCGGTAACTCTAGAACTCAAGGCGGACGCCTAACCTCTAAGCCACTCTGACCCCATCAATCGTGTCACCATTCCTATCACCGCTATAAACTGTCTCATCATTCCTATCACCGCTATAAATTGTTTCATCATTTCTATCTCCGCTATAAATTGTGTCAATTTTTCTATCACCGCTATAGATTGTGTCACCATTTCTATCACGGCTATAAATTGTGTCACCATTTCTATCACCGCTACAAATTGTCATCATTTCTATCACCGCTATAAATCGTATCAAAATTTCAATCACCGCTATAAATTGTGTCACCATTCATATCACCGCTATAAATTGTGTCATCATTTCTATCACCGCTATCAATCGTGTCACCATTTCTATCACCGCTATAAATTGTGTCACCATTTATATCACCGCTATCAATCGTGTCACCATTTCTATCACCGTTATAAAGTGGGTCACCATTTTTATCACAGCTATAAATTGTGTCACCATTACTATCATCGCTATAAATTGTATCAAAACTACTATCACCGCTATGAATTACGCATCTGTCATTTTTACCAGTATAAAGTGTGCTACTATAATTATCACTGCTATAAATCTTGTTACCATCATTATCACCGCTGTAAATTTCACCATTTTCACTGCAATAAATTATGTCATCATTACTAGCATCACTACATTTGTGCGATCATTACTATCATCACTATAAATTATTTCATCATAATAAATTATTTCAACATTACTACCACCGCTATAAACTGTATCATCATTATCACTGCCATAAATTGTAACATCATTACTATCATCGCCATAAAGTGTACCATCATTACTGTAGCCACCATAAAGTGTAGCATCATTACTATCATCACTATAAATTGCACCATCATTACTATCATCGCCATAAATTGTATCATCATTACTATCATCGCCGGGAGCCGCGCTGGTGTAATGGCTAACACACTGCGCTGGCGATCGGGTGATCCAGGTTCGAGCCCTGGCGAAGACATTTGAAGAAGGGTCGTCGACCAGGGACTGGAATAACCAGAACGGCTCCTGAGCCTACCCAGCTCTAATGGGTACCTCCGAAATCGGCGAATATCTGCCTGAATGGCGAGAGGACACCTGTCATTGTACAGGGAAAAAAGGGATACTCACGTGAAATCAGTCTCAGATTAGACATATTAACCGGAGATTTCGCCTCGAGTAACAGCGGGCGTACGATAAAAAAAAAAAATATTAATAAAATAAAAAAAAACTATCATCGCCATTAATTTCATTATTGTTACTATCATCGCAATAAGTTGTATCATCATTACTATCATCACCATAAATTGCATCATCATTACTATCATCACCATAAATTGCATCATCATTACTATCATCACCATAAATTGCATCATCAATACTAACATCACCATAAATTGCATCATCATTACTATCATCACCATAAATTGCATCATCATTACTATTATCACCATAAATTGCATCATCATTACTATCATCACCATAAATTGCATCGTCATTACTTTCACCATAAATTGCATCATCATTATTATATATCATCACCATAAATTGCATCATCATTACCATTACCACCATAAATTGCATCATCATTACTATCATCACCATAAATTGCATCATCATTACTATCATCACCATAAATTGCATCATCAATACTAACATCACCATAAACTGCATTATCATTAATATCATTAGCATAAAGTGTACCATCCTTACTAACATCACCATAAATTGCATTATCATTACTATCATCCCCATAAATCGTACCATCACTGCTATCTTCATCATCAACTGTTTCATCCTAACTATCACCCCCACCATATATTTCACCACCATCACTAACCCACCACCATCACTCACCCGCCACAGATCATGCTGCCGTCATCACTACCACGACAGACAACATCAGCAAAGGGTAACATTAACAAAAGCATAATCTTCAACAATGTCTTCGGGCTAATCTCATCGATCAACGTCTCGCCGTACATAATTTTGCGTCTTTCATTTATAACAAAATACAGTTATGTAATTTACGACCAGGAATTTTAATCTCTCGTTTTAATGGGATATTTTTTTTCTTTATACAAGAAATATAACATAACAAGAGACCGAGAACTTAAATTATCTTTATCCATTAGAACATTATAACAATTTTTAGTGGAATATGGAGAAATTGTTAAGAATCGGGAACTGTCGTTATAGGAGATTTGATAGGAAGTAATTAGGAGGACAGTGTGCAGGCAAAGAATTAACTAAGAGAACATTACATGCCAAAAAGCTACAAACGTTCATAAATAGGTGTATCACGGACACAGGTGTGGCTACGCCTACCACACTCTACCCGCTGTCTCGTTCACTAGAGGTAACACGTACAACTGTCGATTTTCCCGAAAGGAACTATATAGTAAGACCGTCACTTCGAAAATTACCAACGATATAATATTATAATATCAATGAATGTTCTTGGCATACACTAATCGTGGCATAACATGGCTCAGGGTCCAAAATTCCAGGTCAATTTCTTTTAACTGCCAGATATGGGAGCCGCGCTTGTGTAATGGCTACGGCGTTGTACTGGCGACCAGGTTTTCATGGTTCAAACCCGGGCATCAGCGTTTGAAGGAATGTTTACGGCCGGAAATTGGACTGAATAACCTGAATGGCTCCTGCACATAAATCCCGTGTGGATGGGAAGGAAAGTCCACTGACTCCCCAGCCTCGCAATGACATGTCATTGGGCCAAAAGAGCTGGAAAGCTCGAGTGCCGCTGGTTAGAGGAAAAAAAAAAAAAAAACTGCCAGATATACACAGGACTGTATATTTTCGGCATAGGCGTCTATACAATTCGAATGTTAGAGGGGTTTGTTAACTGATTACTACGTGAGGTCCTTTTTTATTTTTTCGAAATATTTGAGAGAATAATAACGCCTATTCGTTGTAAATGTTACTTTTTATACTAAAACGTGAATGGATGCATGAAGAGATGAAAGTACTATGTATGTTAAAAATAGTAGTGAAATCGTGGAGATAAAAAGGAAATGAATTGGTTTACATATACACATAGATGGAGGAGAAAACATATAAAACATATAAGGTATTTACACACTTATTCTGAGTCAGACGAGTCTAACATATTGATGACTATTCTCGGCTGAACGAACGACAGTCCATCTTTTTTCCAATAGTCATTTTCCTCTTTTAAGACATGGTCTTCCCATTTACACCAATAATCTTTGTCTATCTGCGAGAGGGCGGCATATGTTAGTTCTTTCATATTGCATAGTTTGAAAGTTATATTTTCAGCTGGCACCTGTCCTTTAACTTTTGCCCAAACGAGTTCAATTGGGTTTAAATGTGAATGATAAGGTGGTAGTCTCAAACACGTATGACCATGCTGTTGAATCAACTTGTCTATATGGAATATCTTGGTCTTTTGTGATTTCTTAACAAGGGACAGTAATTCAGGTTTCAGAAACCCCTCGTTAAATGGAATGTCTTTTTTCTGAGCCTAATCTTTATAGCATCTTTTGTACTCGAAGATGTCGGGATTTTGTCTTCTTCTGCCACAGCGTTGTGGTATGATGTGTTGTCCATTATCAGACAGGATGGTCTGTATAGGGACGGAAGAATAGTATTTTCAATCCACTCTCTAAATATGTTACCGTTCATCTCGGTATGACAGTCCCGGTTGTCCGTATAATTGGAAGTGAAAATAAGTTCAGCATTTTTCACTAGCCCATTATGTCTACTGCCTGCATGTGCCATTATCAGACGTTGTCATTTTCCACTGGGTACACATCTTTCAATCGTTCCATCTGATAACTGCCATTCCTTTTCACTTGTGTGGTGAGCATTAATCCAAGTTTCATCCACATACACAATATCATAATCTTGATTACGCATTTCCCGTACTTCACGTAAATATTTACTTCTCATAGATACTAAGTGCGGCTTCTCGCAGATGACGTTTCTTCCACTAGCGTACTTCCTAAACGTAAAGCCAATGCTTCGAACAGTTCTCCATAATGTTGATCTCGACACATCAATGTCATTGTGTGTTCTCAGCCGAATTTTCCGTTTTCTTAGTGTCACAGTTTCTTTGCAATTGAACATTCTACAAATCTCTCTTCTAATCACATCCCTGTCAGAACTGTCTACTACTTCCTTTCTTCCTTGCGTCCTGGTATTGATTGAACTGAAAATTCCATAAGCTTTGAGTAATTGATGAAATGGGCGTTTATTTAAACCCAAAGCGTGAATAGTTCTCTTTTCAGGATTTGAGAGCCTTCGATACAGTTTACCACGCTTAGCTTCTCTGCAGAAATAATTATACATCTTCACTGCCATTGTATGCAGTGTAAGGAACTTGACTTTCATACCCATTGTATTATAGACCTAGAATACCGCAAGATACGCCTATGCACTGAAATACACAATCAGTAGAACGGTAACTGAACGCACCGGAAGGACCAATGTAATGTTCAAAACAGTGCGGTAGTGCGCTGAAACATGGGGAAACTCACGCGAAATGCGTTCAAGATGTTAAATCGAAATAGCTCACAAATATGAAGGGGTTAGCCTCTCAAAACACGGTTGGACTAGGAGGTGGTCGATTTTGTATACTTTAAATAAAGAAAATTTAAAACCATAAGTTTGTTAGCGAGGAAAAAAATGTACCCCTCGGGACATAGCGATCATTAGGTCATATGCAAAGTTGCAACAATTACGATCAAGTGGTTGCAGAGATATTGAATATTAAACAGCGACAAACATTGTGAAACGCACTATAGCTTCATTCCTTTCCGCTTTTTTTCACATCGCACCGCACGGTGCTCTACAGAACTCAGTGACATCACAGGCGTAAAAGTTACGCACCATTTTCACACTCAACCTATAATACTAAATAAATATTAGACAAACATAAAGGTATGTTTTCATGCACTCGTAAGAAATAAAGAAGTAGAAAACTAGACAACAGAAAAACAACAGACGTGAGTGGCTTACCCAGGACTCGAACCCCAGGACCTTCCGTGCGACAACCCCGCCTAGCTATGCAAGCGAATCACACTACCCCCCTCCCCCCTGCCATCTAGGCATCCCCAAAAAATCATGGGTGTTATGTGTTGCGGGTCGCACTAATGACCCGTCATCGAAGCACCATTTTCACACACAACCTATAATACTAATAGATTGCTTAAAATAGAGCTGTATTAAATAAACAAGCCCGTGCAATCTCATGTATTTATCATCTGATGCAAACGTCGCAATAATAAAGGTCCCTGTGGAGCACAGGTATTATAAATGCATCAATAATACAACAACGAAATTCTTGACAGAGTGTTTGCGTAGAATAGAAGGATTGAATTGGCTTGACAAGATCACCAATGTGGAACTGATGACAAGAACCAGAAAAATACCAGTGGAACAAGAGATGAGAAGAAGGCGCTGGCGATGGACAGGGCACACGTTGAGAAAACCTGTTGAAAGCATTACAACGCAGTCCTTGTTCTCGAATCCTCAGGATAGAAAAAGAACGAACGAACGAACTTTAGTTTCAAAGTGTTGAGAATTTGGTACGCAGGCCCGTCTGACATTCTACCCTTCCTTTCTCACGTCTTTTATACATTAATCATGAAATAAAATAGTTGAAAAGTACAAATTAATTTTTACCATGAAATAAAATATGTTCAAAAGTACAAACTAATTATTATCATGAAGTAAAATATGTTGAAAAGTACAAACTAATTATTACTATGTTATAACATATGTTGAAAAGTACAAACTAATTATTACCATGAAATAAAATATGTTGAAAAGTACAAATTAATTTTTACCATGAAATAAAATATGTTAGTTGGGACTGTTCTATTTGGGTCTGCAGCGGATGGGATTTTAGGCCTTGACGGATCGTCTGGTTGCGGACCATGTCTCTTCTTGTTACTTCAACCACTTTCCTCAGATACCTCATTTCTGAGGTTTGGATCTGGCTTTTGTGGGTTGTAGTCATTGCCCACGACTCGCATCCATATGTCAAGACTGGGACATAGGTGGAGCGGTATACAGCCATCTTCGTTTTCTTACCAACCTCTTTCTTGCTGAGGAATCCACGATTTATGGCCTGAAAAAGTCTCCCAGCCGCTGCTTTTCGAGTGGCCAACTCTTCTTTGATGCCTCCCTTTCGGTCTATAATAGCTCCGAGATATTTAAAGTGGTCGACCTGCTCCAGGACCTGTTCTCCCAACTTAATCTGATGTTTTCTTTCTTCTCGTGATATCACCATGGATTTTGTTTTAGAGCTGCTTATGACCATCCCTCTCTTCTCCAGCTCTTCCTTCCAGACTTGCAGGTTGGATTGGAGATGTGCCTCTGATTTAGCAATCAGGGCAACATCATCAGCAAATGCCAGCTCCGAAATATAGACCTGTCTCATCTTCCAGTACCCCACTGAATACTTTCTTGTTCTCTCCTTACATGCCTTGATGACATCGTCCATAAGGAGTATGAAGAGGTAAGGTGATAGGATATCACCTTGTCTTACACCAGTGGTGGTCCTGAACTCTTCTGACTTATGGTTTGCTGTCCTCACATAATTTCTGCAAGACTTGTAGAAGCTCTGTATAGCATGAATCAGAGGTGCTGGAATATTCTTCCTTGCCAAACAGTCCCAAAGTTTGCTCCAGGGACCCTGTCAAACGCCTTTTCCAGATCTATGAAACAAAGATGGATCTCACTCTTATACTCAAGGGCCTTTTCACTGAGCTGTCTGATTGTGAAGATTAGGTCTTGAGTACTTCGGTTTGCTCCGAATCCGCACTGGACTTCATCCAATTGTCGCTCAGCTAGGCGTCGGAGTCTCTGCTCTAGGATTCTAGAGTAGATTTTACCAGAGGCACTGAGAAGGGATATGCCTCTATGGTTTCCACATTGTCGATTGTCACCCTTTTTGAAAATTGGTGTTATGATGGCAATCTCCCAATCCTTTGGTATGGTCTTGTTGCACCATGCTGCCTGTAGGACCTTTAAGAGTAATAGGTCGCCTGATGCTCCCATGTACTTAACCATTTCTGGTGTTATACCATCATGCCCTGCTGCTTTGCCCATCTTGATTTTCTCTAGTGCTGCCCTCAGTTCTTCCATCTTTATGTCATCTTCACCATCATTGGTTTTCTCTTCTGTGCTAGTGTTTATCATTTCTGATGCTTCATCATGCTCACCATCCAGGAGTTCTGAGAAATATTCTTTCCATCTTTCCATTACTTCCTTCGGGGCAGTAAGCAATTTGCCTTGCTTGTCCTTTATAAATTTGAGAGGGCATTGTTTTTCTTTCCTCATGTTCTTTAGGGTCTTATAGAACAATTTCTGGTTTTCTTGTGCATCTTTTTCTAGCTTTTCTCCAAATTCTTCCCAGGACTTCTGTTTTGCTGCTAGCACTTTGTTCTTTGCTTCTGTTCTGAGTGTCACATATTCTCTATATTTTTCCATTTGTCCTGTTGTGTTTTTAGCTCCTAAGTATTGTTTCCATGCCATTTTCTTCTCTCTCTTATTTTCTCTTTGACTTCCTCTGTCCACCAAGGTGTCCTCTTTCTCTGGTTCCCAAGTCGGACTTCACCGCATGCTTCTGCAGCAGCTGTCTTTATGATATCCTTGAATTTATTCCAGAGGGTTTCCAAGTCATCAGGTCGTTCTTCTGTGTTGCTCACTGCTGTAGCAATAAGCCCCTGATATCTGGTCTTAATTTCTGGCTCTCTCAGCTTGTAGGTCCTAATGCTCATTTCTCCTGCTCGTTTACTTGGTTTCTTGCGTGATGTTGGGCAGTTCCTAGGCTGAGCAACTCTTTCAGTTGTTCGTTTGATTGTTAGCAGGTAGTGATCACTTCCAATCTCTGGCCCCCTCCAGACTCTTGCATCTCGGACATATCTGAATGAGCTTCTCCGAACAATGGCATAGTCGATCACTGACTTCTCATTCTTGGTTGGTTCACATCTAGTGTATGCATGTATGCGCTTATGGGGGAACTTTGTGTTTGTAATGATCAGATTCTGCTCACTGCAGAATCTAAGGAGTCGCTTTCCATTGTCATTGAGAGTATCTTCTCCATATCTTCCGATAACTCCACCCCATCTAGCATGGTCATTTCCAACTCTGGCATTAAAATCTCCGAGCATAATAACTTCATCTAGGCAGTCATCCACTGTCCTTTGAAGCAGCTCGAAGAATTCCTCCTTGACCTCTGCTCTCTCATCCTCATTTGGCCCATACACTATGACCAGGTTGACTATGGTTTCTCCTTCTTTTAGTTTTACAACCATAATGCGCTCCGAGACAAAGTTCCATCCCTTGATACTATCTTTTTGATTTTGGGCCACAATGCAACCCACGCCCCCTTTAGCTCTTTCAGATATGGGTACACCACTGTAGAGCAACGTGTTGCCATCGAGATCCATGACTCCTTGTCCTTTTTTCTTCGTTTCCGTTATAGCCAGGATTTCTAGTTTTGCTTTCCTCATCTCTTCCACCAGCTCCTCTTCCTTCCCATTTATACTTCTTGTATTCCAAGTTCCATAAGTCGTAGTCCGTAGTCCGTTCCAGTTCGTCGCCTTTAGAATCAGTCCGGTTTCTCTCTTGTAGTTCGCGTAATCATGATTTAAAGCAAACAGGTGATTGGCCTGTTGTGCCTTTGCATGGTGGAGGGGGCTGCCTCCTTACGGCCTCCATGCAGGCCGCCCTCCTCCTTTTTCATCCGGGCTTTTATTATAAATTAAAACTCTCTGATTATCATGATCGCCGTTTATAAATTGTGACTATCCCATTATCATGATCGCCGTTATAAATTGTGACTCTCTCATTATCATGATCGCCGTTATAAATTGTAACTCTCCTCATTATCATGATCGCCGTTTATAAATTGTAACTCACATTACATGATCGCGGTTATAAAATTGTAACTCTTTCATTATCTATGATCGCCGTTATAAATTGTAACTCTTTCATTATTACGATCGCCGTTATAAATTGTAACTCTCTCATTATCATGATCACGGTGATAAATTGTGACTCTCTCATTATCATAGTCGCCGTTATAAAATTGTAACTCCTCTCATTATCAATGATCGACGTGATAAATTGTAACTCTCTCGTCGTCCTCGTGTTCGCCATGATAAATTGTAACTCGCTCATTATCATGATCGCCGTGATAAACATGTAACTATCTCATTATCATGATCACCGTTATAAATTGTAACTCTCTCATGATCATGATCTCTGTTATAAATTGTGACTCTCATTATCATGATCACCGTTATAAATTGTGACTCTCTCATGATCTCAGTTATAAATTGTTATTCTCTCATTATCATGATCACCGTTATAAATTGTGACTCTCTCATTATCATGATCACCGTTATAAATTGCGACATTCTCATTATCATGATCGCCGTTACAAATTGTGACTCTCATTATCATGATCGCCGTTACAAATTGTAACTATCTCATTATCACGATCGCCGTTATAAATTTGTAACTATTTCACTCATTATCATGATCGCCGTTATAAATTGTAACTCTTCTCATTATCATGATCGCCGTTATAATTGTAACTCTCTCATTATCATGATCACCATGATAAATTTTAACTCTGTCATTATCATGATCGCCGTTATAAATTGTAACTCTCATTATCATGATCGCCGTTATAAGTTGTAACTCTCTCATTATCATGATCGCCATGATAAATTTTAACTCTGTTCATTATCATGATCGCCGTTATAAATTGTAACTATCTCATTATCACGATCGCCGTTATAAATTGTAACTCTCTCATTATCATGATCGCCGTTACAAATTGTAACTCTCATTATCATGATCGCCGTTATAAATTGTAACTCTCTCATTATCATGATCGCCGTTATAAATTGTAACTCTCTCATTATCATGATCGCCGTTACAAATTGTAACTATCTCATTATCATGATCGCCGTTATAAATTGCGACTCTCTCTTTATCATGATCACCGTTATAAACTGTGTCTATATCATTATTATAATCACCGTTATAAATTGTGTCTCTCATTATCGTGAGAACCGTTATAAAATGTGTCACTCTCTCATTATCATGATCGCCGTTATAAATTGTGACTCTCTCATTATCAATGATCACCGTTTATAAATTGTAACTCTCTCTCATTATCATGATCGCCGTATAAAATTGTAACACTCTCATTATCATGAACGCCGTGATAAATTGTAAATTCCTCACGTTATCATGATCCGCCGTGATAAATTTCAACAACTCTCTCATTATCATGATCGCCTGTAATAAATTGTAACCCTCTCATTTTCATGATCGCCGTGATTAATTTTTTTTTTTTGTAACTCTCTCATTATCATGATCGCCGTGATAAATTGAAACTCTGTCATTATCATGATCGCCGTGATAAATTGAAACTCTGTCATTATCATGATCACCGTGAAAAATTGTAACTCTCGCATTATCATGATCACAGGAAAAATTGTAATCTCTTTTATTATCATGATCACCGTTATAAAATTATAACTCTCTCATTATCAATGATCACCGTTATAAATTGTAACTCTTCTCATTATCATGATCACCGTTATAAATGGTGACTCTGTCAATTATCATGATCACCGTTATAAAATGTGACTCTCTCATTATCAGATCACCGATATAAATTGTGACTCTCATTACCATGATCACCGTTATAAATTGTACGGACTCTCTTCAATATCATGATCACCTTTATAAATTGTGACTCTCTCATTATCATGATCGCCGTTATAAATTGTAAAACTCTCATTATTATGATCGTCGTTATAAATTGTGACTCTCTCATTATCATGATCACAGTGAAAAAAATTGTATCTCTCATATTATCGTGATCATCACCGTTATAAATTGTAACGCTCTCATCATCATGATCACACGTTATAAAATTGTAACTCATCTCTCATTATCATAGATCACCGTTTATAAAGTGTGACTATCTCATTCTTCATGATCCACCGTTATAAATTGTGACTTCTCAAACTCTCTCTCTCTCTCATTATCTTGATCGCCGTTATAAATTGTGACTCTGTCATTATCATGATCGCAGTTATAAATTGTAACTATCTCATTATCATATCACCATTATAAATTGTAATTCTGTCATTATCATGATCACAGTTATAAATTGTAACTTTCCTCATTATCATGATCGCCGTGATAAACTGTAAACTCTCTCTCGTCCTCATGTTCGCCATGATAAATTGTAACTCGCTCATTATCGTGATCGCCGTGATAAATTGTAACTCGCTCATTATCATGATCACCGTTATAAATTGTAACTCTCTCATTATCATGATCGCCGTGATAAATTGTAACTCTCTGATTATCATGATCACCTTTTAAAATTGTAACTCTCTCATTATAATGATCATCGTTATATATTGTAACTCTCTCATTATCATGATAAACCGTTATAAATTGTAACTCTCTCATTATTATGATCACCATTAGTAAATTGTAACTCTCTCATTATCATGATCACCGTTTTAAATTGTAACTCTCTCATTATCATGATCACCGTAATAAATTGTAACTCTCTCATGATCATGATCTCTGTTATAAATTGTGACTCTCATTAGCATGATCACCGTTATAAATTGTAACTCTCACCCCCCCCCCTCTCTCATGGATCATGATCTCGGAGTTAATATATTGCAACTCTCTCATTAAGGTATGATCACCAGTAATATAAATTGTGACGTCCTCTCAATTATCAATGATTAACCGTTTATAAAATTGTGACTCCTTTATCTTTATCAAGGAAATCCACCGTTACAAATTGTGACGTCTCTCATTATCCATGATCCGACCGTTTTATAAATTTGCGAACAGTCTCGATTATACAGGACGCGCCGTTACAAAATTGGTGGCCTCTCCATTATCATGATTGCCGTTAAAAAATGTGGTAGTCTACTTCTTCATTGTAATGATCGCCATTCACAAATGCGTTACTAATCTCTTTTAATTAAGAATCGCGGTTAGAAATTTGTATAACGTCTCCTCAATATCATTGAGCACCGGTTATTAAATTAGTAACATCTCTCATTAACAATGAATTGCCGTTATAGGTTTTGGTTAACTCTCTCATTATCACGATCACCATTGATAAATTTTAACTCTCTCATTAATCATATCGCCATTATAAAATTGTAACTCTCGTCATTATCATGATCACCCGTTATAAAGTAGTGACTATCTCATTATCATGATCACCGTTATAAAGTTTGATTCTATTTATGCATGATCACCGTTATAAATTGATGACTTTTCTATCATCATATGCGCCTTTTTAGTAAATTGAATCTTTCTTATTATCATAGAGCACCGTTATAAGATTGGTAACTATTCATTATCATGATGCACCGTTATAAATTGTAACACTCCATCATTATCATGATCACCGCTACCAATTGTGACTCTCTCATTATCATGACACCGTTATAAATTGCGATCTCTCTCATGATCATGATCACCGTTAATATTGTGACTCTCTTCGATTAATTGTGTGACTCTCTCATTATTAAAAATGCACCATTAATCATGATTTATAAATTGTGTGACTCACCGTTTTAATAAATTGTGACTCTTTCCATGAAACACCTTATAAAATAGTAACTATCTCATTATCTGATCACAGTTTATAATTGTGACTCTCTGTCATTTTCATATCAAACGTTTTTATAGAATTTTGTACTCTCTCCTCATTATCATGATCACCGTTAAATAATTCTGTTACCCTCTCCCTTATCATGATCACCGTATATTAGAATAGTAACTCTCTCAATATCATGATTCACGTTAGTAAATTGGTTAACTCTGTTCCATTATCTTGTTCACAGGTATAAATTGTAGACACTCCTCATTATCATGATCGCCGTTAATAATTTGTAACCCTCTCATTTATCATGATCGCCGCGAGTGTAAAAATGTAACGTCTCTCATTTAACATGATCGCCGTGAAAAAGATTGTAACTCTCTCATTATTCAATGATCGCCGCGATAAAATTGGAACGTCCTCATTATCATGATCACCGTGAAAAATTGTAACTCTCTCATTATCATAGAATCACAGTGACTAAATTGTATCTCTCCTTATTATCATGATCCACTGTTATAAATTGTAAACTTCTCTCACTATCATGATTCCACCGTTATAAATTGTAAGCCCTGTCATTATCATGATCACCGTTAAAAATTGTGACTCTCGTCATTATCATGATCACCGTTTTATAAATTGTGGCCTCTCATTAATCAATGATCTCACCTTTATAAATTGTGACTCTCTCATTTATCATGAATCTCCGATATGAATTGGTGGACTCTCTCCATTGTCTTGATCACGCATAATATAAATTGTAACCTCTCTCATGATCATTGATCTCCGTTATAAAATTTCTTGACACCTCTCATTGAAACATGATCAGAACCCGTTATAAAATGTGACTCTCTCCTTTAATCCAGAATCCACCGTTTAATAAATTGTGACTCTCCATCATAAATTCATGATCGCCGTTTACAAATTGTGAGACTCTCTCATGTATCCATAGATGAATCCGCCGTTGTAGTAAATTGCAGAATCTCGCATCTCAAATATCATGATCCCGTTACAATAGTGTGTATTACTCATTATCGATGATCCGCCGTTATAAAATTGTGCGAGTCCCTCTCCATTACTCATGATCGCCGTGTTTTACAAATTGTGTAGCTTTTCGCATTTTCACAGAGTCGCCGTTGTTACAAATTGTAACTATCTCATTGAATCATGATCGGCCGTTATTAAATTTGTAAATTTATATCTCGAATCTATGATCGCCGTTATAAATTCTGTTACTCTCGACTCATTAATGACATTGATCACCGTTATATAGAATTGTAAACGCTACTCTCTCCTTCGATCATGATGCACGCGTTAATAAATTGTTAGTAACTCATGATTATGAATCGCCGTTGATAATTGGTTAACTATCTCATTATCATGAACGCCGATTATAAAATTGTATCTCTCTCGAGTATCAAGTAGAGATCACCGCTTATAAAATTGGTTAAACTCCTCCCTCAATATCATGTTCACCGGTATGATTGTTACTCTGCTCATTAATTATCATATCACCGTTATAAAATTGTAATATCTCAATGATCAAAGCGCCGCGTTATATATAGTTAGTTCTCTTCATTATCATGACGCCTATAAATTGTAACTATCTCATTATGAATATAGCCGTTATAAATTGTAACTCTCTCATTATCATAGATCAACCGTTGATAAATTAGTACCTCTCTCGATTATCATGATCACCGGTATAAATGTGTAACTATCTCATGATCATGATCGCCGTGATTAATTTAACTCTTCTCATTAACATGAATCACCGTTATAAATTGGAACTACTCTCATATCATATCGCCCGTATAAATTGTAACTCTTTATTATCACGTGCTCAAGGTTTTCCACGTCTTCCTCATAACTTTCATGTATGTCTGCAGCTCTCTTCCCCAGATGTTTCTCGGACTCCCTCTCCATTTTACATGATGAAGTTTCCAGCCCCGCGCACAACCTCACATTAGTTGCCTTGTACGACATGCACGAGGGAACAAATAGTCCCCTTCTTTCTTCGTCGCATAAGAGACCGTCAGGAATTACATGGGACATAATTTATAAAAAAAATCACTACAATGATTTAATCAGGAAATTGTCAACTGTAACACCTTCCAATTTGGGATTATAAACGTGTAGTGATTTTATTTCTTAAAATGTATTAGACCAAAATTTCCCAGCATTACAGGGAAAGTGGGGAAAATGAGAATTGATTACCACAACCAACTGCTTTCGCTTTAGCGATTTCATCTGTTTTCACGGTTGTCATGGAAATTTCAAAAGGAAATGGGTGAACGGAAATAGTTTAAGTGCTGTGCTCCTATTTTTTTTCCCTGTCTTACCTGCGCTAATGAGTGTTTACAAACATATCTATTAGCTAGTCCACGACCGAAAAAATAACAGTCAGCGAGTTATGATTCGTTTATCTGAATTATCACGCGAGTGATTTGCCATTATCATTTTTGACAGACAGAGGCGTGGGTAGAAATAATTGGATTCTTTAAAGGGGGAAACGATGGGCAGAAATTTTGCCGTGTAACGGTTTGTTTGTTTGAAGAATAAAGGGCGATAATATTATTTTCGTACCTTTGATGTTTACGTTTTCAGGGGACTTAACTTAAGTATTTGATCTACGGCAGGCGGAGATAATCTAAGAAAGCCCGTTCGCAAGGGATGTCCGTTGAGGTCGTTTCGGCACAGCGAGTGAGCCAAACGTAGAATCATTTATATAGAAGTTTAGCGTGAGGATTTCCCCTGATACGTCCAAGGTGTGACTTTTATCATCTTGTAGAGATGTTGCAGGACATCTTTATATATTTTGCCTTCTTTCCTAGTCAGTTATCAGTCTCTCAGAAATTTAGGATAAATCTAATCACGCTAGACTAGGAACCATTTTATTCGCTGAATGTGTTAAATTGTCCCGTGGGGATTTAAGTTTCTGATTGTGGTAATAATTTAAATTCTGCTTAAGTATTAAATGTGTTAAAAGTTTTACCATTTTTATTCACTGCTATTCCCTAGCATTAAGACTAGCGAAATAAGAAAACGCATGGATATTCTCTTGCCAGTGGTTCAGTAATGTAAAATCCATCAACCATTTTTCTAGCTGACGTATAATGTTAAGAGTGACATAGAGTATGCGCATTATATTTCTTTGTGTGTAAATTTTTTTTAAATGACTAGCATTTATATCATGTCTTAAAAACGGATAGACGCCAACAATCAACTAGCTAATAATGACAGGTTATATTTGTTTAGGACATAGTCATAATTAAATTATAACTGACATCGTGTGCTGAGTATTTTACCAGGACGAAAGGTGGGGGGGGGGGGGAGAACGGCTGCATACCAAAAGACCCAAATCCATACTTTCTAAGCGAAGCGCGATAGTATAAGTTTAAAATACCGTGTGCCTTGTAATTTAATTAGAGGACAGAGAGAATTAGAGATCACACTTTACGCATGATAGCAAAGGATTGTCATTTTGGTTAAATGTTTGTTTTCTTCCCAATATAGGCTTGGTCAAAACCAGCAGCCAGCGTGTTTTCTCTAATTGTAGGCCTTGTTTCAGTAACTGAAGGCATATGAACTGTAACGTGAGCTAAACTGGACTTGCAAATATCCAGATTGATTTATTAAATTTATCAGCCCGCTGCGGCAATAAACGTAACATTTTCCCCGACTATTGACAGTCGTTTTTCCAAGTGAATTTTTATCCAGGAGATAACTCTGTTTCATAATCGGCACTCATCCCAGAGAAAAGCCCAGAGGATTTATAATCATCAGTTTTATAACGTAACAGTCGTAGCACCTAAAGGCTAGACAATACATGAACTATTTTTCTACTTTGTTTATAACTGTGAACGTACCGAAAAAGTCTGCTTCAATAACTATATGCGGTGATACAGGACTCATTCAGGAAAAATTAACTCACCAATTTTCTGTCTATTGTATACCTTAGTGTTAATCTTTGACCTTTTGGGTTATTAACTTCTTGCGGGATCTTTTCTCAACAGAGGGGAGGGCACTTATGGGGTTATTTTCATATATCTGTAAACTTGCTTTATATTAATTTCTATATGTTTGATGTTGTGAGAAGTTTAAGTGATAATAAACTAAACAAAAACTTAATTTATCGTGTTGGTCAGCACCATACCCAATTATCCATAGTTTTTTCACGTTTGTGTGTCTTGTTGTCACATAACTGTGTGTGTGTGTGTGTAGATAGCTTACAATTAACATTATAGGGGAGTGGGACAGATCGTCTTCTTCTAATGATAGTCGTATAGATAGGCTGGACTAGAGAAACCACTCATTCCAGAGACGGATCTTCACCTTAATCTATTTCACTCGTGGAATCTATTCTAACACATTTCTTTCTCATATACCCCACCATTCTGCTCTACTCAGACGGGACCAAATACATCTCTATACCTATCTTTTAAAAATTTACGACATAGTGTCATATGTGTGGTAGAGCCAATTTTTTTTATTTTTATAAATTTCTGCCTTGGTTCCTTCATTAGTATTTTCTTGTGTTGGCTCTTTCTACTGTTCTCCTGTAATCTTGCCTGGAATATTTTAATAAGGTTGAGAAGGAATTGGAATAGAGGGAGAAGCTTTAAGAACCTTTGCTCTCACTGAGCATGCAAAGGAAGTGAAGAGGTTAGAAGACTTAGCAAGGGAGGAGAGAGCCTTAGCTAGAGATGATAAAAAAAGACAGGAAGAATTAGCTGAGAAGAGAAGACATGAAGATTTAGCTCAAGATAATAAAAGGCTAGAACCCTAGGAAAAAAATTGGCTCATGCTCAAGCAGAAAGGAAGGCACAACAAGAACTTGAACTTGAGGAGAAAAAAATTGGCCTATGCTCAAAGGATGGCAGAAATTGAGTTGGAAAAATTAAGATGTGAACATAAACAGGTTAATCAAGTAGGTGAGGAGGCTGGAAAGAAAGACCATGCTTCTACTTTTAAATTAAATTTGCCGAAATTTAATCCCATTATAGACGATATTTCTTGCTTTTTAAACAGATATGAAATATGTTGTCAGGAGTTCAAGATTGATAGAGCTACATGGCCCAGCAGGTTAATGAGTTTATTGGTTGGTGAGGCTCTTACTGCAGTCTGCACCACGGATGATTATGATGCTGTGAAGGCTTTATTGCTAAAAAATATCAAGTGGAAGAAAATGGATACAGATTGAAACTGAAAACATTGTTACCTGATTCAGCAAAAGATTTTGCTGAATTTATTGCATGTATTAAACTTTGCTATGACGTACAATCCACCCAGACAAAGATCAAATAGTGTGGATATAAATTTTCGATTGAACCGAGATAATAATGCTGGATCTTTCAGTTAAAGTTAGTTGCTTATCCTTTACAGGACGTGGCAATCAACCCCAGCTTTTATTGGCTGTTTGTGATTTTTCTAGGCAATTTTTTTCATTCAGTAGTTTGCCATTGCTTTCTGAACGGTACGGCGCTTATACCATTGCTAAAAATCCACACAAAGCGATCTGCTACCAAACCGCCCGCAGCAGGTTTCGAACCTGGTATATCTGGATTATGAAACTGCGTTCATATCCATTAGGCCACAGACGCCGAGGATCTTTCAGAGGGAGGTATAATTTTAACAATAGGTCACAGCAACCTCCAAGGAATTTCCAATCATATGATGATGGATATATACCTCAACAATCATTTTTCAGACATAGCAGAGATTGGAACAGAGGTGGATACAATTTCCAATCAAACAGAGGACATAGGTCATTCTATGGAAACAATGGAAATAATTACAATAACAGGAGTTTTCAACAGAACAATAACTTTCAACGTTCTAGAAATCCTGAACGTTGCAATGCAGATGTGGAAGCAGTTTGTTGCTCCCTACAAGACACCATCAGGCGTGATGGCCACTGTCTGCTTTGACAGTCGGCGGCTAAGGATCAAAGAAGAAGAGGTGCGACTAATGTGTTATAAGAGTTGCCGAGAAGGCAGAGTTAACAATTTAATTACATCCAAAGTGAAAATGGTTAAGTTTTTGTTTTAAAACCCATGACTGTACATCAATTCTTGCGTGTTTTAGAGAATATAAAACATAGATTAAACTTCAAATTAAAACAAAATTTCCGATATGAGATTATGCATCGTTTTCACCGCTATAAATTGTGTGACCATTTCTATCGCCGTATAAACTGTGTCATCATTACTATCACCACTATAAATTGTGTCATCATTCCTATCACCGCTATAAACTGTGTCATCATTTCTATCACCGCTATAAATTGTGTCACCATTTCTATCACTGCGATAAACTTTGTCATCATTCCTATCACCGCTATAAACTGTGTGACCATTTCTATCACCGCTATAACCTGTGTCATAATTCCTATCACCGCTATAAATTGTGTCATCATTCCTATCACCGCTATAAATTGTGTCATCATTTCTATCACCGATATCAATCGTGCCACCATTCCTATCACCGCTATGAATTGTGTCACAATTCCTATCACCGCTATAAACGGTGTCATCATTCCTATCTCCGTTATAAATTGTGTCATCATTCCTATCACCGCTATCAATCGTGTCTGGTTTGGTTTGGTTTGGTTTTAAGGACTATCTTCATTGCACACGGACACCTCCATCAGTGCTCCGATCTCCTCCCTTAGATCACACAAGGAGGATCTCAGCACAGTGCACGAACTCCGTAGCACCGGCGAGAATCCCAATGTGTATAAAGGAAATACACATTCTATAAATATTTTTGTGGTGGGTAGGTTTCTAATTTTTTTAAATTTTTGCCAGGGCAGCGGCCTGATAGGCTCACTCTTTTACGATTTCCAATTGCCGTCGGATTTTTAACGTATGCAACTTGCACACAGGACCTCCTATTTGTTTTCGCCTTTGTCCGAGAAGGCAAGACATCCGATCTCACTACCCAGGAGACCAGGGGGGAGTATGACATCATTAGGACTATTCGGTTCAGAAAAAATGTTTTCCATAAATTATATTCCCTCAACTGGGAATCAAACCCGGTAACTCTAGAACTCAAGGCGGACGCCTAACCTCTAAGCCACTCTGACCCCATCAATCGTGTCACCATTCCTATCACCGCTATAAACTGTCTCATCATTCCTATCACCGCTATAAATTGTTTCATCATTTCTATCTCCGCTATAAATTGTGTCAATTTTTCTATCACCGCTATAGATTGTGTCACCATTTCTATCACGGCTATAAATTGTGTCACCATTTCTATCACCGCTACAAATTGTCATCATTTCTATCACCGCTATAAATCGTATCAAAATTTCAATCACCGCTATAAATTGTGTCACCATTCATATCACCGCTATAAATTGTGTCATCATTTCTATCACCGCTATCAATCGCGTCACCATTTCTATCACCGCTATAAATTGTGTCACCATTTATATCACCGCTATCAATCGTGTCACCATTTCTATCACCGTTATAAAGTGGGTCACCATTTTTATCACAGCTATAAATTGTGTCACCATTACTATCATCGCTATAAATTGTATCAAAACTACTATCACCGCTATGAATTACGCATGTCATTTTTACCAGTATAAAGTGTGCTACTATAATTATCACTGCTATAAATCTTGTTACCATCATTATCACCGCTGTAAATTTCACCATTTTCACTGCAATAAATTATGTCATCATTACTAGCATCACTACATTTGTGCGATCATTATTATCATCACTATAAATTATTTCATCATAATAAATTATTTCAACATTACTACCACCGCTATAAACTGTATCATCATTATCACCGCCATAAATTGTAACATCATTACTATCATCGCCATAAAGTGTACCATCATTACTGTAGCCACCATAAAGTGTAGCATCATTACTATCATCACTATAAATTGCACCATCATTACTATCATCGCCATAAATTGTATCATCATTACTATCATCGCCGGGAGCCGCGCTGGTGTAATGGCTAACACACTGCGCTGGCGATCGGGTGATCCAGGTTCGAGCCCTGGCGAAGACATTTGAAGAAGGGTCGTCGACCAGGGACTGGAATAACCAGAACGGCTCCTGAGCCGACCCAGCTCTAATGGGTACCTCCGAAATCGGCGAGTATCTGCCTGAATGGCGAGAGGACACCTGTCATTGTACAGGGAAAAAAGGGATACTCACGTGAAATCAGTCTCAGATTAGACATATTAACCGGAGATTTCGCCTCGAGTAACAGCGGGCGTACGATAAAAAAAAAATATTAATAAAATAAAAGAAAACTATCATCGCCATTAATTTCATTATTGTTACTATCATCGCAATAAGTTGTATCATCATTACTATCATCACCATAAATTGCATCATCATTACTATCATCACCATAAATTGCATCATCATTACTATCATCACCATAAATTGAATCATCAATACTAACATCACCATAAATTGCATCATCATTACTATCATCACCATAAATTGCATCATCATTACTATTATCACCATAAATTGCATCATCATTACTATCATCACCATAAATTGCATCGTCATTACTTTCACCATAAATTGCAACATCATTATTATATATCATCACCATAAATTGCATCATCATTACCATTACCACCATAAATTGCATCATCATTGCTATCATCACCATAAATTGCATCATCATTACTATCATCACCATAAATTGCATCATCAATACTAACATCACCATAAACTGCATTATCATTAATATCATCAGCATAAAGTGTACCATCCTTACTAACATCACCATAAATTGCATTATCATTACTATCATCCCCATAAATCGTACCATCACTGCTATCTTCATCATCAACTGTTTCATCCTAACTATCACCCCCACCATATATTTCACCACCATCACTAACCCACCACCATCACTCACCCGCCACAGATCATGCCGCCGTCATCACTACCACGACAGACAACATCAGCAAAGGGTAACATTAACAAAAGCATAATCTTCAACAATGTCTTCGGGCTAATCTCATCGATCAACGTCTCGCCGTACATAATTTTGCGTCTTTCATTTATAACAAAATACAGTTATGTAATTTACGACCAGGAATTTTAATCTCTCGTTTTAATGGGATATTTTTTTTCTTTATACAAGAAATATAACATAACAAGAGACCGAGAACTTAAATTATCTTTATCCATTAGAACATTATAACAATTTTTAGCGGAATATGGAGAAATTGTTAAGAATCGGGAACTGTCGTTATAGGAGATTTGATAGGAAGTAATTAGGAGGACAGTGTGCAGGCAAAGAATTAACTAAGAGAACATTACATGCCAAAAAGCTACAAACGTTCATAAATAGGTGTATCACGGACACAGGTGTGGCTACGCCTACCACACTCTACCCGCTGTCTCGTTCACTAGAGGTAACACGTACAACTGTCGATTTTCCCGAAAGGAACTATATAGTAAGACCGTCACTTCGAAAATTACCAACGATATAATATTATAATATCAATGAATGTTCTTGGCATACACTAATCGTGGCATAACATGGCTCAGGGCCAAAATTCCAGGTCAATTTCTTTTAACTGCCAGATATGGGAGCCGCGCTTGTGTAATGGCTACGGCGTTGTACTGGCGACCAGGTTTTCATGGTTCAAACCCGGGCATCAGCGTTTGAAGGAATGTTTACGGCCGGAAATTGGACTGAATAACCTGAATGGCTCCTGCACATAAATCCCGTGTGGATGGGAAGGAAAGTCCACTGACTCCCCAGCCTCGCAATGACATGTCATTGGGCCAAAAGAGCTGGAAAGCTCGAGTGCCGCTGGTTAGAGGAAAAAAAAAAAAACTGCCAGATATACACAGGACTGTTTTTCTCTCTTCCATATTATAGTGCGTTTCAAAAAGATCGGTTGACGATTGACTTCAAATATCTCCATATTCCTTGCACTGATAAACATGATTTTTTGCATGTGGTTTTATATTTTCAATGTCCCAACGTTTTTATATAATTCAATGTTGCAGGTAGTCTTCTTTTCTTACAACGGCTAATTCCTTTGATCTTTTTTATCGAAGTAATTATTTTGTCCTGGAAGAAAATAATTTACCGTAAATGACGGAAGTTGCATATTTTCGGCATAGGCGTCTATACAATTCGAATGTTAGAGGGGTTTGTTAACTGATTACTACGTGAGGTCCTTTTTTATTTCTTCGAAATATTTGAGAGAATAATAACGCCTATTCGTTGTAAATGTTACTTTTTATACTAAAACGTGAATGGATGCATGAAGAGATGAAAGTACTATGTATGTTAAAAATAGTAGTGAAATCGTGGAGATAAAAAGGAAATGAATTGGTTTACATATACACATAGATGGAGGAGAAAACATATAAAACATATAAGGTATTTACACACTTATTCTGAGTCAGACGAGTCTAACATATTGATGACTATTCTCGGCTGAACGAACGACAGTCCATCTTTTTTCCAATAGTCATTTTCCTCTTTTAAGACATGGTCTTCCCATTTACACCAATAATCTTTGTCTATCTGCGAGAGGGCGGCATATGTTAGTTCTTTCATATTGCATAGTTTGAAAGTTATATTTTCAGCTGGCACCTGTCCTTTAACTTTTGCCCAAACGAGTTCAATTGGGTTTAAATGTGAATGATAAGGTGGTAGTCTCAAACACGTATGACCATGCTGTTGAATCAACTTGTCTATATGGAATATCTTGGTCTTTTGTGATTTCTTAACAAGGGACAGTAATTCAGGTTTTCAGAAACCCCTCGTTAAATGGAATGTCCTTTTTTCTGAGCCTAATCTTTATAGCATCTTTTGTACTCGAAGATGTCGGGATTTTGTCTTCTTCTGCCACAGCGTTGTGGTATGATGTGTTGTCCATTATCAGACAGGATGGTCTGTATAGGGACGGAAGAATAGTATTTTCAATCCACTCTCTAAATATGTTACCGTTCATCTCGGTATGACAGTCCCGGTTGTCCGTATAATTGGAAGTGAAAATAAGTTCAGCATTTTTCACTAGCCCATTAAATGTCTACTGCCTGCATGTGCCATTATCAGACGT
Organism: Oreohelix idahoensis; assembly: GCA_024509875.1. Lineage (NCBI taxonomy): Eukaryota > Metazoa > Mollusca > Gastropoda > Stylommatophora > Oreohelicidae > Oreohelix > Oreohelix idahoensis. The sequence continues at coordinate 40,582 of JAMPIV010008435.1, forward strand.
TTTGTCATTTTCCACTGGTACACATCTTTCAATCGTTCCATCTGATAACTACCATTCCTTTTCACTTGTGTGGTGAGCATTAATCCAAGTTTCATCCACATACACATCATAATCTTGATTACGCATTTCCCATACTTCACGTAAATATTTACTTCTCATAGATACTAAGTGCGGCTTCTCGCAGATGACATTTCTTCCACTAGAGTACTTCCTAAATGTAAAGCCAATGCTTCGCACAGTTCTCCATAATGTTGATTTCGACACATCAATGTCATTGTATGTTCTCAGCCGAATTTTCCGTTTTCTTAGTGTCGGTTTCTTTGCAATTGAACATTCTACAAATCTCTCTTCTAATCACATCCCTGTCAGAACTGTCTACTACTTCCTTTCTTCCTTGCGTCCTGGTATTGATTGAACTGAAAATTCCATAAGCTTTGAGTAATTGATGAAATGGGCGTTTATTTAAACCCAAAGCGTGAATAGTTCTCTTTTCAGGATTTGAGAGCCTTCGATACAGTTTACCACGCTTAGCTTCTCTGCAGAAATAATTATACATCTTCACTGCCATTGTATGCAGTGTAAGGAACTTGACTTTCATACCCATTGTATTATAGACCTAGAATACCGCAAGATACGCCTATGCACCGAAATACACAATCAGTAGAACGGTAACTGAACGCACCGGAAGGACCAATTTAATGTTCAAAACAGTGCGGTAGTGCGCTGAAACATGGGGAAACTCACGCGAAATGCGTTCAAGATGTTAAATCGAAATAGCTCACAAATATGAAGGGGTTAGCCTCTCAAAACACGGTTGGACTAGGAGGTGGTCGATTTTGTATACTTTAAATAAAGAAAATTTAAAACCATAAGTTTGTTAGCGAGGAAAAAAATGTACCCATCGGGACATAGCGATCATTAGGTCATATGCAAAGTTGCAACAATTACGATCAAGTGGTTGCAGAGATATTGAATATTAAACACCGACAAACATTGTGAAACGCACTATAGCTTCATTCCTTTCCGCTTTTTTTCACATCGCACCGCACGGTGCTCTACAGAACTCAGTGACATCACAGGCGTAAAAGTTACGCACCATTTTCACACTCAACCTATAATACTAAATAAATATTAGACAAACATAAAGGTATGTTTTCATGCACTCGTAAGAAATAAAGAAGTAGAACACTTGGACAACAGAAAAACAACAGACGTGAGTGGCTTACCCAGGACTCGAACCCCAGGACCTTCCGTGCGACAACCCCGCCTAGCTATGCAAGCGAATCACACTACCCCCCTCCCCCCCCTGCCATCTAGGCATCCCCAAAAAATGATGGGTGTTATGTGTTGCGGGTCGCACTAATGACCCGTCATCGAAGCACCATTTTCACACACAACCTATAATACTAATAGATTGCTTAAAATAGAGCTGTATTAAATAAACAAGCCCGTGCAATCTCATGTATTTATCATCTGATGCAAACGTCGCAATAATAAAGGTCCCTGTGGAGCACAGGTATTATAAATGCATCAATAATACAACAACGAAATTCTTGACAGAGTGTTTGCGTAGAATAGAAGGATTGAATTGGCTTGACAAGATCACCAATGTGGAACTGATGACAAGAACCAGAAAAATACCAGTGGAACAAGAGATGAGAAGAAGGCGCTGGCGATGGACAGGGCACACGTTGAGAAAACCTGTTGAAAGCATTACAACGCAGTCCTTGTTCTCGAATCCTCAGGATAGAAAAAGAACGAACGAACGAACTTTAGTTTCAAAGTGTTGAGAATTTGGTACGCAGGCCCGTCTGACATTCTACCCTTCCTTTCTCACGTCTACATTAATCATGAAATAAAATAGTTGAAAAGTACAAATTAATTTTTACCATGAAATAAAATATGTTCAAAAGTACAAACTAATTATTATCATGAAGTAAAATATGTTGAAAAGTACAAACTAATTATTACTATGTTATAACATATGTTGAAAAGTACAAACTAATTATTACCATGAAATAAAATATGTTGAAAAGTACAAATTAATTTTTACCATGAAATAAAATATGTTGAAAAGTACAAACTAATTATTACCTTACTTACTTAGTCGTTCCCCTTCTACCGTGAGGTGTAGAGGTTTGGAAGAGAGAGCGCCAGACCATTCTATCAGCTGTCTTCTTCCTGGCCTGGTTCCATTCTAGTCCTCGGTCCTTCAAAGATTGTCTAATTTTGTCCTCCCAGCGGACTCTGGGTCGTCCTGGAGGTCTGGATCCCTGGCTCTTTGTTTCCCATGCTTGTCGTGGTAGCCGATCTTCTCCCATTCTGCAGACATGGCCAAACCATCTTAGTTGGGACTGTTTCTATTTGGGTCTGCAGCGGATGGGATTTTAGGCCTTGACGGATCGTCTGTTGCGGACCATGGTCTCTTCTTGTTACTTCAACCACTTTCCTCAGATACCTCATTTCTGAGGTTTGGATCTGGCTTTTGTGGGTTGTAGTCATTGCCCACGACTCGCATCCATATGTCAAGACTGGGACATAGGTGGAGCGGTATACAGCCATCTTGGTTTTCTTACCAACCTCTTTCTTGCTGAGGAATCCACGATTTATGGCCTGAAAAAGTCTCCCAGCCGCTGCTTTTCGAGTGGCCAACTCTTCTTTGATGCCTCCCTTTCGGTCTATAATAGCTCCGAGATATTTAAAGTGGTCGACCTGCTCCAGGACCTGTTCCCCAACTTAATCTGATGTTTTCTTTCTTCTCGTGATATCACCATGGATTTTGTTTTAGAGCTGCTTATGACATCCCTCTCTTCTCCAGCTCTTCCTTCCAGACTTGCAGGTTGGATTGGAGATGTGCCTCTGATTTAGCAATCAGGGCAACATCATCAGCAAATGCCATCTCCGAAATATAGACCTGTCTCATCTTCCAGTACCCCACTGAATACTTTCTTGTTCTCTCCTTACATGCCTTGATGACATCGTCCATAAGGAGTATGAAGAGGTAAGGTGATAGGATATCACCTTGTCTTACACCAGTGGTGGTCCTGAACTCTTCTGACTTATGGTTTGCTGTCCTCACATAATTTCTGCAAGACTTGTAGAAGCTCTGTATAGCATGAATCAGAGGTGCTGGAATATTCTTCCTTGCCAAACAGTCCCAAAGTTTGCTCCAAGGGACCCTGTCAAACGCCTTTTCCAGATCTATGAAACAAAGATGGATCTCACTCTTATACTCAAGGGCCTTTTCACTCAGCTGTCTGAGTGTGAAGATTAGGTCTTGAGTACTTCGGTTTGCTCGGAATCCGCACTGGACCTCATCCAATTGTGGCTCAGCTAGGCTTCGGAGTCTCTGCTCTAGGATTCTAGAGTAGATTTTACCAGGGACACTGAGAAGGGATATGCCTCTATGGTTTCCACATTGTCGATTGTCACCCTTTTGAAAATTGGTGTTATGATGGCAATCTCCCAATCCTTTGGTATGGTCTTGTTGCACCATGCTGCCTGTAGGACCTTTAAGAGTAATAGGTCGCCTGATGCTCCCATGTACTTAACCATTTCTGGTGTTATACCATCATGCCCTGCTGCTTTGCCCATCTTGATTTTCTCCAGTGCTGCCCTCAGTTCTTCCATCTTTATGTCATCTTCACCATCATTGGTTTTCTCTTCTGTGCTAGTGTTTATTATTTCTGATGCTTCATCATGCTCACCATCCAGGAGTTCTGAGAAATATTCTTTCCATCTTTCCATTACTTCCTTCGGGGCAGTAAGCAATTTGCCTTGCTTGTCCTTTATAAATTTGAGAGGGCATTGTTTTTCTTTCCTCATGTTCTTTAGGGTCTTATAGAACAATTTCTGGTTTTCTTGTGCATCTTTTTCTAGCTGTTCTCCAAATTCTTCCCAGGTCTTCTGTTTTGCTGCTAGCCCTTTGTTCTTTGCTTCTGTTCTGAGTGTCACATATTCTCTATATTTTTCCATTTGTCCTGTTGTGTTTTTAGCTCCTAAGTATTGTTTCCATGCCATTTTCTTCTCTCTTATTTTCTCTTTGACTTCCTCTGTCCACCAAGGTGTCCTCTTTCTCTGGTTCCCAAGTCGGACTTCACCGCATGCTTCTGCAGCAGCTGTCTTTATGATATCCTTGAATTATATTCCAGAGGGTTTCCAAGTCATCAGGTCGTTCTTCTGTGTTTGCTCACTGCTGTAGCAATAAGCCCCTGATATCTGGTCTTAATTTCTGGCTCTCTCAGCTTGTAGGTCCTAATGCTCATTTCTCCTGCTCGTTTACTTGGTTTCTTGCGTGATGTTGGGCAGTTCCTAGGCTGAGCAACTCTTTCAGTTGTTCGTTTGATTGTTAGCAGGTAGTGATCACTTCCAATCTCTGCCCCCTCCAGACTCTTGCATCTCGGACATATCTGAATGAGCTTCTCCGAACAATGGCATAGTCGATCACTGACTTCTCATTCTTGGTTGGTTCACATCTAGTGTATGCATGTATGCGCTTATGGGGGAACTTTGTGTTTGTAATGATCAGATTCTGCTCACTGCAGAATCTAAGGAGTCGCTTTCCATTTTCATTGAGAGTATCTTCTCCATATCTTCCGATAACTCCACCCCATCTAGCATGGTCATTTCCAACTCTGGCATTAAAATCTCCGAGCATAATAACTTCATCTAGGCAGTCATCCACTGTCCTTTGAAGCAGCTCGAAGAATTCCTCCTTGACCTCTGCTCTCTCATCCTCATTTGGCCCATACACTATGACCAGGTTGACTATGGTTTCTCCTTCTTTTAGTTTTACAACCATAATGCGCTCCGAGACAAAGTTCCATCCCTTGATCCTATCTTTTTGATTTTGGGCCACAATGCAACCCACGCCCCCTTTAGCTCTTTCAGATATGGGTACACTACTGTAGAGCAACGTGTTGCCATCGAGATCCATGACTCCTTGTCCTTTTTTCTTCGTTTCCGTTATAGCCAGGATTTCTAGTTTTGCTTTCCTCATCTCTTCCACCAGCTCCTCTTCCTTCCCATTTATACTTCTTGTATTCCAAGTTCCATAAGTCGTAGTCCGTAGTCCGTTCCAGTTCGTCGCCTTTAGAATCAGTCCGGTTTTCTCTCTTGTAGTTCGCGTAATCATGATTTAAAGCAAACAGGTGATTGGCCTGTTGTGCCTTTGCATGGTGGAGGGGCTGCCTCCTTACGGCCTCCATGCAGGCCGCCCTCCTCCTTTTTCATCCGGGCTTGGGACCGGCATTGGCGGAGTTACTAATTATTACCATGAAGTAAAATATGTTGAAAAGTACACACTAATTGGTGAATTTCTTCCAGATCTTACTGTGGCAGTTTGCTCCCAATAAAGGTTACTGAGTATTCTTATATCTTTTCCATCAATACCTATGTCTTTGAGGCATTCAATTATTTTCTCATGATGGACTCTGTCAAAAGCCTTCTTATTAATTCTTATTATAAATTAAAACTCTCTGATTATCATGATCGCCGTTATAAATTGTGACTATCCCATTATCATGATCGCCGTTATAAATTGTGACTCTCTCATTATCATGATCGCCGTTATAAATTGTAACTCTCTCATTATCATGATCGCCGTTATAAATTGTAACTCTCATTATCATGATCGCGGTTATAAATTGTAACTCTTTCATTATCATGATCGCCGTTATAAATTGTAACTCTTTCATTATTACGATCGCCGTTATAAATTGTAACTCTCTCATTATCATGATCACGGTGATAAATTGTGACTCTCTCATTATCATAGTCGCCGTTATAAATTGTAACTCTCTCATTATCATGATCGACGTGATAAATTGTAACTCTCTCGTCCTCGTGTTCGCCATGATAAATTGTAACTCGCTCATTATCATGATCGCCGTGATAAAATGTAACTCGCTCATTATCATGATCACCGTTATAAATTGTAACTCTCTCATGATCATGATCTCTGTTATAAATTGTGACTCTCATTATCATGATCACCGTTATAAATTGTGACTCTCTCATGATCTCAGTTATAAATTGTTATTCTCTCATTATCATGATCACCGTTATAAATTGTGACTCTTTCATTATCATGATCACCGTTATAAATTGCGACTTTCTCATTATCATGATCGCCGTTACAAATTGTGACTCTCATTATCATGATCGCCGTTACAAATTGTAACTATCTCATTATCACGATCGCCGTTATAAATTGTAACTCACTCATTATCATGATCGCCGTTATAAATTGTAACTCTCTCATTATCATGATCGCCGTTATAAGTTGTAACTCTCTCATTATCATGATCGCCATGATAAATTTTAACTCTGTCATTATCATGATCGCCGTTATAAATTGTAACTCTCATTATCATGATCGCCGTTATAAGTTGTAACTCTCTCATTATCATGATCGCCATGATAAATTTTAACTCTGTCATTATCATGATCGCCGTTATAAATTGTAACTCTCATTATCATGATCGCCGTTATAAGTTGTAACTCTCTCATTATCATGATCGCCGTTACAAATTGTAACTATCTCATTATCACGATCGCCGTTATAAATTGTAACTCTCTCATTATCATGATCGCCGTTATAAATTGTAACTCTCTCATTATCATGATCGCCGTTATAAATTGTGACTCTCTCATTATCATGATCACCGTTATAAATTGTGACTCTCTCATTATCATGATCACCGTTATAAAGTGTGACTATCTCATTATCATGATCACCGTTATAAAGTGTGACTCTCATTATCATGATCACCGTTATAAATTGTGACTCTCTCTCATTATCATGATCGCCGTTATAAATTGTGACTCTCTCATTATCATGATCACCGTTATAAATTGTAACTCTCTCATTATCATGATCGCCGTTATAAATTGTAACTCTCTCATTATCATGAACGCCGTGATAAATTGTATTCCTCTCGTTATCATGATCGCCGTGATAAATTTCAACTCTCTCATTATCATGATCGCCGTAATAAATTGTAACCCTCTCATTTTCATGATCGCCGTGATTAATTGTAACTCTCTCATTAACATGATCGCCTTGATAAATTGAAACTCTCTCATTATCATGATCGCCGTGATAAATTGAAACTCTGTCATTATCATGATCACCGTGAAAAATTGTAACTCTCGCATTATCATGATCACAGGGAAAAATTGTATCTCTTTTATTATCATGATCACCGTTGTAAATTATAACTCTCTCATTATCATGATCACCGTTATAAATTGTAACTCTCTCATTATCATGATCACCGTTATAAATGGTGACTCTGTCATTATCATGATCACCGTTATAAAATGTGACTCTCTCATTATCATGATCACCGTTATAAATTGTGACTCTCATTACCATGATCACCGTTATAAATTGTGACTCTCTTTCATTATCATGATCGCCGTTATAAATTGTGACTCTCTCATTATCATGATCGCCGTTATAAATTGTAAAACTCTCATTATTATGATCGTCGTTATAAATTGTGACTCTCTCATTATCATGATCACAGTGAAAAATTGTATCTCTCATATTATCGTGATCACCGATATAAATTGTAACGCTCTCATCATCATGATCACCGTTATAAATTGTAACTCTCTCATTATCATGATCACCGTTATAAAGTGTGACTATCTCATTCTCATGATCACCGTTATAAATTGTGACTCTCTCTCTCTCTCATTATCATGATCGCCGTTATAAATTGTGACTCTGTCATTATCATGATCGCAGTTATAAATTGTAACTATCTCATTATCATGATCACCATTATAAATTGTAATTCTGTCATTATCATGATCACAGTTATAAATTGTAACTTTCTCATTATCATGATCGCCGTGATAAACTGTAACTCTCTCGTCCTCATGTTCGCCATGATAAATTGTAACTCGCTCATTATCGTGATCGCCGTGATAAATTGTAACTCGCTCATTATCATGATCACCGTTATAAATTGTAACTCTCTCATTATCATGATCGCCGTGATAAATTGTAACTCTCTGATTATCATGATCACCTTTATAAATTGTAACTCTCTCATTATAATGATCATCGTTATATATTGTAACTCTCTCATTATCATGATAACCGTTATAAATTGTAACTCTCTCATTATTATGATCACCATTATAAATTGTAACTCTCTCATTATCATGATCACCGTTTTAAATTGTAACTCTCTCATTATCATGATCACCGTAATAAATTGTAACTCTCTCATGATCATGATCTCTGTTATAAATTGTGACTCTCATTAGCATGATCACCGTTATAAATTGTAACTCTCTCATGATCATGATCTCAGTTATAAATTGCAACTCTCTCATTATTATGATCACCGTTATAAATTGTGACTCTCTCATTATCATGATTACCGTTATAAATTGTGACTCTTTCATTATCATGATCACCGTTACAAATTGTGACTCTCTCATTATCATGATCACCGTTATAAATTGCGACTTTCTCATTATCATGATCGCCGTTACAAATTGTGCCTCTCATTATCATGATTGCCGTTATAAATTGTGAGTCTCTCATTGTAATGATCGCCATTACAAATTGTAACTATCTCATTATTATGATCGCGGTTATAAATTGTAACTCTCTCATTATCATGATCACCGTTATAAATTGTAACTCTCTCATTATCATGATTGCCGTTATAGGTTGTAACTCTCTCATTATCATGATCACTATGATAAATTTTAACTCTCTCATTATCATGATCGCCATTATAAATTGTAACTCTCTCATTATCATGATCACCGTTATAAAGTGTGACTATCTCATTATCATGATCACCGTTATAAAGTGTGATTCTATTTATCATGATCACCGTTATAAATTGTGACTTTCTCATCATCATGATCGCCGTTATAAATTGTATCTGTCTTATTATCATGATCACCGTTATAAATTGTAACTATTTCATTATCATGATCACCGTTATAAATTGTAACTCTCTCATTATCATGATCACCGCTATCAATTGTGACTCTCTCATTATCATGATCACCGTTATAAATTGCGACTCTCTCATGATCATGATCACCGTTATAAATTGTGACTCTCTCATTATTATGATCACCGTTATAAATTGTGACTCTCATTACCATGATCACCGTTATAAATTGTGACTCTCTCTCATTATCATGATCGCCGTTATAAATTGTGACTCTCTCATTATCATGATCACAGTGAAAAATTGTATCTCTCATATTATCGTGATCACCGTTATAAATTGTAACTCTCTTATTATCATGATCACCGTTATAAATTGTAACTCTCCCATTATCATGATCACTGTTATAAAGTGTGATTATCTCATTATAATGATCACCGTTATAAAGTGTGACCCTCATTATCATGATGACCGTTATAAATTGTGACTCTCTCTCATTATCATGATCGCCGTTATAAATTGTGACTCTCTCATTATCAAGATCACCGTTATAAATAGTAACTATCTCATTATCATGATCACCGTTATAAATTGTAACTCTGTCATTATCATGATCACAGTTATAAATTGTAACTCTCTCATTATCATGATCGCCGTAATAAATTGTAACCCTCTCATTATCATGATCGCCGTGATTAATTGTAACTCTCTCATTAACATGATCGCCGTGAAAAATTGTAACTCTCTCATTATCATGATCGCCGCGATAAATTGAAACTGTCTCATTATCATGATCACCGTGAAAAATTGTAACTCTCTCATTATCATGATCACAGTGAAAAATTGTATCTCTCTTATTATCATGATCACTGTTATAAATTGTAACTCTCTCACTATCATGATCACCGTTATAAATTGTAACCCTGTCATTATCATGATCACCGTTAAAAATTGTGACTCTCTCATTATCATGATCACCGTTTATAAATTGTGACTCTCATTATCATGATCACCTTTATAAATTGTGACTCTCTCATGATCATGATCTCCGTTATAAATTGTGACTCTCTCATTGTCATGATCACCATTATAAATTGTGACTCTCTCATGATCATGATCTCCGTTATAAATTTTGACACTCTCATTATCATGATCACCGTTATAAATTGTGACTCTCTCATTATCATGATCACCGTTATAAATTGTGACTCTCTCATTATCATGATCGCCGTTACAAATTGTGACTCTCTCATTATCATGATCGCCGTTATAAATTGCGACTCTCTCATTATCATGATCGCCGTTACAAATTGTGACTCTCATTATCATGATCGCCGTTATAAATTGTGAGTCTCTCATTATCATGATCGCCGTTACAAATTGTAGCTATCTCATTATCATGATCGCCGTTACAAATTGTAACTATCTCATTATCATGATCGCCGTTATAAATTGTAATTATCTCATGATCATGATCGCCGTTATAAATTGTTACTCTCTCATTATCATGATCGCCGTTATAAATTGTAACTCTCTCCTTATCATGATCACCGTTATAAATTGTAACTATCTCATGATTATGATCGCCGTTATAAATTGTAACTATCTCATTATCATGATCGCCGTTATAAATTGTAACTCTCTCATTATCATGATCACCGTTATAAATTGTAACTCTCTCATTATCATGATCACCGTTATGAATTGTAACTCTCTCATTATCATGATCACCGTTATAAATTGTAACTATCTCATGATCATGATCGCCGTTATAAAGTGTTACTCTCTCATTATCATGATCGCCGTTATAAATTGTAACTATCTCATTATCATGATAGCCGTTATAAATTGTAACTCTCTCATTATCATGATCACCGTTATAAATTGTAACTCTCTCATTATCATGATCACCGTTATAAATTGTAACTATCTCATGATCATGATCGCCGTGATTAATTGTAACTCTCTCATTAACATGATCACCGTTATAAATTGTAACTCTCTCATTATCATGATCGCCGTGATAAATTGTAACTCTCTTATTATCACGTGCTCAAGGTCTTTCCACGTCTTCCTCATAACTTTCATGTATGTCTGCAGCTCTCTTCCCCAGATGTTTCTCGGACTCCCTCTCCATTTTACATGATGAAGTTTCCAGCCCCGCGCACAACCTCACATTAGTTGCCTTGTACGACATGCCACGAGGGAACAAATAGTCCCCTTCTTTCTTCGTCGCATAAGAGACCGTCAGGAATTACATGGGACATAATTTATAAAAAAAATCACTACAATGATTTAATCAGGAAATTGTCAACTGTAACACCTTCCAATTTGCGGATTATAACGTGTAGTGATTTTATTTCTTAAAATGTATTAGACCAAAATTTCCCAGCATTACAGGGAAAGTGGGGAAAATGAGAATTGATTACCACAACCAACTGCTTTCGCTTTAGCGATTTCATCTGTTTTCACGGTTGTCATGGAAATTTCAAAAGGAAATGGGTGAACGGAAATAGTTTAAGTGCTGTGCTCATCTTTTTAGGTTTCTTTGGACGAGAGAGTGTGTGAGTAAGTGAGACAACGGGATATGAAGCGAGAGAGTGTGTGAGTAAGTGAGACAATGATGAAGCGAGAGAGTGTGTGAGTAAGTGAGACAACGAGATATGAAGCGAGAGAGTGTGTAAGTAAGTGAGACGACGAGATATAAAGCGAGAGAGTGTGTAAGTAAGTGAGACGACGAGATATAAAGCGAGAGAGTGTGTAAGTAAGTGAGACAACGAGATATGAAGCGAGAGAGTGTGTAAGTAAGTGAGACAACGAGATATGAAGCGAGAGAGTGTGTAAGTAAGTGAGACAACGAGACATGAAGCGAGAGAGTGTGTAAGTAAGTGAGACAACGAGATATGAAGCGAGAGAAGGTGAAACAAAAAAAAAACTGGTCTTGTTTTCTTACTGTCTCAGTCGTCTACTTGGTTACACAGGAGAATCTGGAGACATTCCTACTTACTACCTAGTCGTTCCTCTTCTACCATGAGGTGTAGAGGTTTGTAAGAGAGAGCGCCATACTATTTTATCGGCTGTCTTCCTTCTGGCTTGGTTCCATTCTAGTCCTCGGTCCAACAAAGACTGTCTAATGTTGTCCTCCCAGCGGACTTTGGGTCGTCCTGGAGGTCTGGATCCCTGGCTCTTTGTTTCCCATGCTTGCCGTGGTAGCCGATCTTCTCCCATTCTGCAGACATGGCCAAACCATCTCAGTTGGGACTGTTCTACTTGGGTCTGCAGTGGTTGGGTTTTTAGGCCTTGACGTATCGTCTGGTTGCGGACCATGCCTCTTCTCGTTACTTCATGGAGACATTCCTTTTAACCTATTTCCGGAAACGTCGTCTTTTAATGATCTTACTGTTTTCCGTGGGCTGGTTTGTCTATTTTATGTTCTTCTCTATGTGTTTTGGCGCATTACTCATTTTCTTGTGCCCTGCGTGTTCCGAAATCAAGACAGCTGTGCGAGCTTAATTAAAATGCGTTTCATGAACTTTGTGGCGAGATAGACGTTGAATCGTTGAGATAAGTATAGTAGTTCCCAGAAACGGTAAACTCGTGGTAAGGGTAGCACAAGATGACATCAGACAGTTAACCTCACAGAAGAAAACAACTGGCAGGTTCTCGCTTGACCCAACCTATGCTCCTAGGGAATGTGAATGTAGCTCGCAGTTAATCCCAACTACTTTAAGATTACTTTAAAATACCTAAAACTGATAATAAATTTAAAAATTTAAGGTATAAAATTAATTCATGGTACTTTAATGATTAATTAATTATATTCAAGACAGTAATGGCATCTGGAATAATAAAACAAAATGTTCAATGGCATTTCAGTAAAGAGTTCGTGTCATCACACACAAATTTCTAAATTGGTGGTATGTCCTCACTTAGGTGAACTTAACTGGTTATCACGTTGATAAGACTCCTGGTCCTCGAAGTCACAATGCTGAGGCCAGGTAGCAGTGATTGTCCACTGTTTCAGGTTCCAGCTTTTTCTAGTGTCACATGTTACACACTGGTTGAACCTCGAACAAAATGATCCCAGTGTGTGGTACCTGTTTCAGTGAAGACGCCCCCTCATCATATAACTATCCACTGTGATCAGAATCCTCATTTTAGACAACATTGTCAAGAGGCCGTGGTATGTCAGTCAAAGGGAGGCACATTGTACATGTTACAATACATTAAAATACATTTCCCCCTTATCACCACATAGATAAAATAGGCCCAGTGAATAAAGAAAGGGGAAAAGGGAAATGGGGGAACTCTTGAGCCCAGCGTTAAAAGCCAAGCTCTAAAATGGGCTCATTGCTTCATTCGCTAGTGAATACCAGTCCTGACAAGGACTCTAGCTACGCCAATGCTATATGGGATTATGGTTATATCTGTTGCGAAGCCAATCTTCATACGGGCATGGAGCAAGAATACAGACATGAAGAGTCAAACACAAAATATACATCAATTTGCAAATGTACATTAATTTTCAAAACACTAATGTATTTTGTAAGCCTAACTTTTATAGACATACCCTCAGACACGTACTTAGCTCTTACTTTCCTCCGACGCTGGCAGCTTTCTTATGAATCTCAGCTTAATTACTTTTGGCGCGAAATGTGTACTGTTTTAAAAAAAAAATTAATGGGTTTGCTACTTTTGTCCACAATTGGATGAGGTCCAGTGCGGATTCCGAGATCAGAGGCACATCTCCAATCCAACCTGCAAGTCTGGAAGGAAGAGCTGGAGAAGAGAGGGATGGTCATAAGCAGCTCTAAAACAAATCCATGGTGATATCACGAGAAGAAAGAAGACATCAGATTAAGCTGCGAGAACATGTCCTGGAGCAGGTCGACCACTTTAAATATCTCAGAGCTATTATAAACCGAAAGGGAGGCATCAACGAAGAGTTGGCCACTCGAAAAGCAGCAGCTGGGAGACTTTTTCAGGCCATAAATCGAGAATTCCTCAGCAAGAGAGAGGTTGGTAAGAAAACGAAGATGGCTGTATACCGCTCCACCTATGTCCCATTCTTGACATATGGATGCGAGTCATTGGCAATGACTACAACCCACAAAAGCCAGATCCAAACCTCAGAAATGAGGTATCTGAGGAAGGTGGTTGAAGTAACAAGAAGAGACATGGCCCGCAACCAGACGATACGTCAAGGCCTAAAATCCCACCCCGTGCAGACCCAAGTAGAACAGTCCCAACTAAGATGGTTTGGCCATGTCTGCAGAATGGGAGAAGATCGGCTACCACGACAAGCATGGGAAACAAAGAGCCAGGGATCCAGACCCCCAGGACGACCAAGAGTCCGCTGGGAGGACAACATTAGACAATCTTTGAAGGACCGAGGACTAGAATGGAACCAGGCCAGAAGGAAAACAGCCGATAGGATAGTCTGGCGCTCTCTCTTCCAAACCTCTACACTTCACGGTAGAAGGGGAACGACTAAGTAAGTAAGTAAGTAAGATACTTTTGTTATTAGCACGTCTCTTTCAACCATCTACCATATACATAGAGCTGTTGGTTATATCAGGACATGTTTCAGGTATTTGTTGCGCACAGATTCTTTTGTGTGGTAGTCTGTGACGCACAGATTACTTTTGGTAGGCATACAAATGTAAAGTATAACTATTTGTCTGATGAAAAGTAGTTATTTGAGAATCAATGATTCTTAGTCTAAGGGCAATAACCCTGATTGATCGATGTTATATTCGGTTATATGGGTTATCTTTTCTTGTGTCACAATCTGGCGTATGAATACTAGATTTACGTCATTTTGCGTCTGGTATCGCCAGATACAGATTGGTCTTGCTTAAAATGTTTATGGCCCGAATTTATATATATTCCTTGACTATCTAAGGGGATTCGGTCTTATATCTTTGTATCTTTGTATTTCTATCTCGGTCAATTTTTTGAGCTGAACTCTGGGGTCAAAGGCATTTCTGCGCATGCGTTGATTTGGGGTGTCGACAGAGAAGCTGCTGTCATGTCGTCGCTGCTATGGGCTGGTCGATTAGAAAGTCCGAGGATTGGTCTCTGTGATTTATTCTAGGAAGGAGATTGTTTCTCTGTATGACTGTAGTATCAGAGATTCTCCTAATGTTCATTATTAACGCCAAGGAATGGCGTGCGTTATTCGCTTGTGTGTGTTTTCCTAAAGCCAGGTAAAACCAAAACCTTTTTGCTGAACTTTTTTGCTAAGCCAAGATGGGAGACGTATTATCGTACATCTAGGATTATTGACTACAGATGAAGATGACGTGTTATCTAGCAGCACTAGATTACTTGATGTAATCAGCCTTATTGATAGCAGAAATGTATAGAAGCCCAATGAGGACATTTATGGATGAATAACGAATTAATTCTACTTCATAATTTTTCATCCTGGGTGAGCGAAGCTCACGGAGGAGAGCCATTTTTTGGATCCCGCCATTGTAAGCGGATCATCGTCGGAGAACAGAAAAGGTCCTATTATCTGATGATGGTACAGAGATCTATATATTATGAAAACCCACTGCTATGGTTTAACATTGTTGCTATAAACATTTGATGAATTTACGGCGTGAGAAACTTAGCCAGGAGAAGGTTCTGACAGTGAACCATTGTTGATGATTATGTATCCACTTTAACTGACGCGATTAGTCAGTTGAAGCATGAGACGATAAACAACCAGAATATTGAGTGCTTGCCTACTATCGTTCCATTATATTTACATGCCACATAAATGTACATCTGATATTGTCACCCATTTTTCAAGTATACGATGATTTTTTGCCAACCTGTTCAAGTGACTGTAATCGTGATGTCGAAGTGTGCGTCCATTATTAAATGTATGAAACGTCATCAGCAGTCTACCCTTTATTGACTTCTAACTATGATTGAGTGAGTGACTTGTCAACTCAACAGAACTGCACACACATTCGCGTCCTTTACATCTACATTCTCACTCGATGTCAGCACTGTGTCGGAACGAGTTGACCATTCATTTATGTGTCCAGTATAACCTTATGAAAGCAGTAACATCACAACAAAACGCTTTATCAATGTGGTAGGCCAGATTTCTGGGTCTAAACCTGCACAGTGGACATTGCCAGAAGTCAGCTGCTGATACCAGATCGTTTCTTGTGGCCGCATACGACACACCTAAACACCAGCAGTACAAGTTACAGTCGATGTCAGCTTGTCAGCAGTTTCGTTACGTGACCTGACCTGTCAAGCAGAGGCAGTAATTAGGTCAGCGCTTGTTGACATTTATGTTAGGACAGACATCATTGCACAGCAGGGTATTAGCAAGTATTAACTGTGTTAGCGAGAAGTGCTTATATTTCAACGGTGGATCTTCTGGTGTTCTACTCTATATTGAACATTGTAATAGTTTAGGCCAGAATTAATTATGTATTAAAGTGGCAGTTTATTCTCTTTTTATCAGAAACTGTGCCATTATAGAATAACATCTGAGCCTTCTTTACAACACATCATATTGACATGCTATTTCTCATATATGTATTTATGTTTAAGTGTTTACATGTTGCATATTTGTGTTGTGTATATGTCGTGGGCGGTTGGGCAAGGTGACTAATATAAGATTTCCCACGTCATAGAGGGCTTATATTAGTGTTCGATAGGCGCGAAATTTCTTAATTGAAAATTTGCTAGCGACAATTTGTTGCTATTCGTGTTAGCTGTGACGACTGAACCTATCGTTCTTTTTGTAATATTTTTCTGTTCTTTAGTTTTGTTATGATTTGTTTGTACTTGTAGGTCTACCCTTTCCTTTTATTTAGTTATATACACACTTTATATTTATACACTGTGTCGTCATTTGTGTTGTTTTTCCCCTCGCAGTTATCATCACAGGTTCTGTGATTATTTTCTTTGGTTTTCCTATTTATTTTTTTTGATTCCTGCGATTGTTTCCATGTTGTCTTTTATAATTGTCCTTTGTTTATGTTGGTTGGTTGACATATGCTATATAAGGTATATTTGATCATACACTACTAGCTGTGTAGTGCACTTGTGGTATAGAATAAACTGGGAGTTTATTATTATTATTATTATTATACAAGTGAGTATACAAGACCTTACTAAAGGCTTGTCTCCCACAGAGATTGGGATAAAGCGAGCTGGTTATTCAAGTTTATTAAAACTTGCTCTCATTTACTTTGAAATAAATTTCATTGACTTTTTCAGGTAACTAGTCACATATTGTTAGACATTATGTCGACTTTAGATTACTTTATTGAGCTAGGGAAATCCCTAGGCAAGACTGGTGATATGTTGGAAGAGTATGCTAACAGTCAATATGACAAAGCACAAAAATTTGAAATTGATAAACTGAAGGCTGAAGAGAAAAAACAAAAAGCTGAGGAGAAAAGATGGGAAAGAGAGGCTAAAGAAAAAAGATTGGAAAGAGAGGCTGAAGAAAAAAGATTGGAAAGAGAGGCTCAAGAAAAAAGATTACAAAGAGAAGCCGAGGCTGAAGAAAAAAGATGGCAAAGAGAAGCTGAGGCTGAAAATAAAAGACTAGAAGGAGAGGAGAGAAAAACAAAGATGGAACATGAACATAAAGAAAAACTTTTAGCATTTGAGTTAGAAAAATTGAAATTGACAAACATGGGTAATGTTAATCAGTCATCTGGTGGTAATGGTAAACCTTTTATTTACAAGATCAAGCTACCAGCATTTAATCCATCCAGTGACGATATAACAGTTTGGCTAGATAGTTTTGAATGTTCTTGTCGAAATCATAATGTGGATAGATCACAATATGCTAATCAGTTATCAGAGATACTGACAGGTGACACTCTGACTAGTTTAAGCTTGGTAGAAGAGGCTGACCAGGATAATTATGATGTTATTAGAGCAGCCTTATTAAAAAAATATCAATTGACAGAGGAAGGTTACCATCTTTTGTTTAAGAGAATGGTACCTGAAACAGGGGTAGAATTCTCAGAATTCATTGCAAGGACACGTCTTACATTTAATC
The DNA here is from genome assembly GCA_024509875.1 of Oreohelix idahoensis. Classification (NCBI taxonomy): domain Eukaryota; kingdom Metazoa; phylum Mollusca; class Gastropoda; order Stylommatophora; family Oreohelicidae; genus Oreohelix; species Oreohelix idahoensis. The sequence goes on from JAMPIV010008435.1 coordinate 58,543, forward strand.
GTTGGATTGAGCTGTCCAAAACAGAAAAGACATATGAAGCCCTTATGGACTTGTTGCTCAGAGACAAGATTATGTCAAGTGTAAATAAACCATTCCTTGAATTCCTACATGAGCGTAAACCCAAGACACTAAAAGAAATGGAACAATATTGTACCCAATACGTCACTGCACATCCGGACGTAGCTATTAGCAATGCTAAGGTTAAGGAAAGTATGCCAGTTGCTTCAGCAACACCATACAACCCTAATTACTCACACAGATTTCAAGGACCACAAAACAGGTTTGATAAGAAGAGTAACTCAAATAATTATCAAAATCAAGGTAATCAATCATTTCAAGGTTCTTCTTCGAAGAACTGGAGACGAGCTGACAGCCCTCGATACAGGGGTTACCACAATTATAGGAATTTCCGCAGAGGAAGTCATTATAGAAACTATCCGAGTCATCCGTCATGGAGACAACAAGACCATAATTACAGAGGTACTCATTATAATGAACATAATGATTGTAACCATGAGAACTATGACTCAAACCCAAATAGGGGTTACAATAGAGGAAACAATAATAATTGGAGAGGCAATAATAAGCGAGGTAGATCGCAATACAAGGGACATAAATCACATTATCAGGCAAACTCTGCGCAGCAAGAGTCCCATGAAGCCTGTAATCAGACTAATGATAATAAAAACTCTAATAATATGGCATGTTCTGCTTTTGATTTTGGGAGAGCATCTCAATGCTCCCAATGCAAGACATTATTCGAACCAACTACGGTGTCTACTTTAAGTTGTGGTCACCCTCTCCCTGCTCTTCCTGCGTCAGTCGCGCATGATTGAAGAGGATCTCTTGTCTTACATAAAGGTCTAGTAAATGATAGCCCAGTCTCAATTCTTTTTATTCTGGATGCACCACTATTGGTGTTAGGCAGTCACTCGTAGATCCTTCCCATGCCACAGGCAAAGTAGTCAAATGTGTAACATTTGGCGGCACCTTAGAGAAGTACTCTACTGCTATCATCAATATTGCTACTCCTTTCTTTACGGGAGATGTGCACGCATGTCTTCTGCCGAATCCGATCGCTGATCTCATCATTGGTCGTATTCACGGAGTCAAAGAATGCACTCCGCAACAAATTGCTGCTTGGGAAGATCAAAATATGCAAACTGCTAATGCAGTAGTCACAAGAGCGCAAGCTCTCAATATGCCTCAAACTTCATCTACTGAAGATGCTGAAGTGCATAACCAAGATGATCCCTTGGTAATTTCTCGTGACTCATTTATAAAACAGCAAGAAAATGATCCCACTCTAAAGAAATTCTTCACTCTTGCAACAAAAGGTGATCCAAATAAAGATACAAATCGAAAATCTTGGATTACAATGAAAAATGGCGTACTTGTGCGTATGGTCCAAGACTCTACTACGTCAATGCATTCTCAGATTCTTGTTCCCAAGAATTTGAGAGTTAAAGTTTTGCAGCACGCTCATGACTCTCAGTGTGCTGGACATATGGGTTTTTCCCGTACTAAGTCAAGAGTTCTTGCGGCTTTCTTTTGGCCTTTCGTAAACAAAGACATACGGATTTATTGCCGATCTTGTAAGGTATGTCAAGAAGTCAAATCCAAAGGTCCACGCCATGCTGCACCTATTCAGGCTGCAGATATTCCTATTCGGCCGTTTCAGAAAATGGCAATAGACATTATTGGTCCGTTTAAGATCAAATCTGCCAGAGGACATCAGTTTATCTTAACGTGTGTTGACATGTGCACACGTTGGCCAGAGGCTATACCTCTGAAGAGCATTTCCACTGCCGATATTGCAGACGCTCTTTGGCTTATATTTTCTCGTCTGGGATTCCCCGGAGAAATATTATCGGATCATGGCACCCAATTGATATCGGATACCATGTCTCAAGTGATGTCTACTCTGAAGATAGATAGATCATTGAGTAGTATCTATCATCCTATGTCTAATGGGATGGTAGAACGTCTAAACAGAACACTCAAAAACTTACTAGGGAAGATAACTGAGGATCATCCTCAAGATTGGGATAGGGTTTTGCCCGCGGCCCTCTTTGCGTATAGAGAGGTCCCCAATGAACATACAGGATTTTCTCCCTTTGAACTTGTCTTCGGCGCGCGACCGCGCGGCCCTATGTCTTTGCTTCATGATCTTATAACAGCTGATAATATTGATGATGACACAAAATCTTCTTACGAATATGTCATCGCGCTTAGACACAAGATTATCGAAGCATGCAGATTAGCAACTTCTTCTTCTGAATTTGCCAAACAGAAGGCAAGGCAATTTGCCAATAAGAAAAGAACCTTACGACAACTTTGTCCTGGGGACAAAGCATATGTTCTGCTACCTTGTAAGGAAAACAGACTTCTTATCTCATGGAAAGGTCCGTTCGATATAATCTCGAAAATTTCCGATGTTGACTATATTGTCGATATTGATGGGAAGCATAAAACCTTCCACATCAATATGCTTACGGAATTCCATGAACGTCCTGAGTATTTGCTGCCTATTTTGCAGGCAACGGACGATTCCCCAGTACCACATGGTCATTTCTCATCCTTGTCAGTAATACAGGATGAAGAAACAAGTTTCTCGGATGTAAATCTCCCTCTTCCAGTGATTCCACTTCATTCTAGTGAATCATGGAAAAACGTTACTGTTTCTCCTAATTTATCTCTAGAGGAACAGCGACAAGTTTCTTCTATGTTACAAACATTTCAGGATGTCCTTACTGACATTCCTGGACACACCAATGTCATTGAACATGACATTATTCTAACTGACCATAATCCTATTAGGGTCAGACCATATCCTATACCTATACATTTTCAGACACAGGTCGAGAAAGAGTTGGATGAGATGATAGAATTAAAAATAGTCGAACCATCCAGTTCTGCATATTCTTCGCCGATGGTTATTGTTCGGAAAAAAGACAATAACATACGTCTTTGCGTTGATTATCTCAAATTGAATCAGGTTACGAAGTTCAATGCTGAACCTATGCCTTTACTAGAAGAGCTACTTACTAGGCTTTCTAAATCTCATTTCTTCACTAAACTTGATTTGTGAAAAGGATATTGGCAAGTCCCATTAAGTGAACGAGCCAAACCTCTTACTTATTTTTCTACACCTAGGGGTTTGTTTCAATGGAATTTCATGCATTTCGGACGTATGAACGCCCCAGCTACATTCGTACGCATGATGCGTCGAATCCTATCTCATCGTTCAGATGTCATTGCGTACTTAGACGACATCTGTCTTTTCAGTGATACTTGGGAAGATCACTATTTAGGGTTATATGAATTACTGTCTACCTTACGCGAGCATAAGTTGACAGCGAAACCCTCTAAAGCATGTATTGGTTTTAGCGAAATTTCTTTCCTAGGTCACCGTGTCGGTCATGGTTTCCTAAAGACAGAGGACCATAATACCAGTAAAATACTCAACATCTCTATTCCTAAGACTAAAAAACAAGTGAGAAGTCTATTAGGTCTTATACAATTTTATGGACGATTCATTCAGAATCTATCCTCTATCATGGCACCGCTTTCTTTGTTACTAAAGAAAGGGTCTCCTAATATGGTCCACTGGTCTCAGGAATGCCAATCCTCTTTGGATAAGATTAAAAATTTGTTTTCAACTCCGCCTATTTTAATGTTACCTACTACAGATAAGACATTTGTTCTTCGTAGTGACGCTTCATCCACTGGGATTGGAGCGGCACTAATGCAAGAGTACTCTGAAACTCTACATCCTGTAATGTATATCTCACGAAAACTTAATGCGGCAGAAAGGAATTACTCGGTTTTAGATCGTGAACTTTTGGCGATGGTTTGGTCAATTCTCAAACTTCAAAGATTCCTTCTTGGTGCGCATTTCATAGTGGAAACTGACCAGAAAGCTCTTACAGCTATTCAAAGTAAAAACTTGAAGAGCTTGAGATCAACTCGATACGCCATTGCTCTTCAACCTTTTCATGTCTCGGTGCGAGCTATCCGTGGTTCAGAAAATGTGATGGCAGACATTCTGTCTAGATGCCCACATGATTCCACCTAACTATTAAATCTTGGACTTCTTAATGTGTCTAACTTTACAACAGTTCTTTTTTCTGTATAAAAATATGTACACACTTGTAATATATGATAAAGTGATTGTATAAACATTTAGCGGTTCACTAATTTTTATTCACCGCTAGTCCTTTCATGATTTTTCTTTTGTCAATCATGAACTCATAGTACTTAATATGAAATTGTGATTGAAATTATTGTATACATTGTGTCATTGCCAGTATTGTAGTTTGCGTTGGTGACACCTCCCTGGAAATATTTATACTTAGAGAGATACTTTCTCTGAGATGTTGAGATATATTCTCGCCTGTCGATCTATATTTCGACTTTGCCTTAATTTGGCGTTATAAATTCCTGATATTTCTCATCTGCGCATTATTTGTGCGTTGTGAGCCTATTGTATGTTGCTCTCAGATGAAAAAAAAATGATTTTCATTTTTTTCCCGGGGGGTGTGGTAGTCTGTTGCGCACAGATTCTTTTGTGTGGTAGTCTGTGACGCACAGATTACTTTTGGTAGGCATACAAATGTAAAGTATAACTATTTGTCTGATGAAAAGTAGTTATTTGAGAATCAATGATTCTTAGTCTAAGGGCAATAACCCTGATTGATCGATGTTATATTCGGTTATATGGGTTATCTTTTCTTGTGTCACAATCTGGCGTATGAATACTAGATTTACGTCATTTTGCGTCTGGTATGGCCAGATACAGATTGGTCTTGCTTAAAATGTTTATGGCCCGAATTTATATTTATTCCTTGACTATCTAAGGTGATTCGATATTATATCTTTGTATCTTTGTATTTCTATGTCGGTCTATTTTTTGAGCTGAACTCTGGGGTCAAAGGCATTTTTGCGCATGCGTTGATTTGGGGTGTCGACAGAGAAGCTGCTGTCATGTCGTCGCTGCTATGGGCTGGTCGATTAGAAAGTCCGAGGATTGGTCTCTGTGATTTATTCTAGGAAGGAGATTGTTTCTCTGTATGACTGTAGTATCAGAGATTCTCCTAATGTTCATTATTAACGCCAAGGAATGGCGTGCGTTGTTCGCTTGTGTGTGTTTTCCTAAAGCCAGGTAAAACCAAAACTTTTTTGCTGAACTTTTTTGCTAAGCCTAGATGGGAGACGTATTATCGTACATCTAGGATTATTGACTACAGATGAAGATGACGTGTTATCTAGCAACACTAGATTACTTGATGTAATCAGCCTTATTCATAGCAGAAATGTATAGAAGCCCAATGAGGACATTTATGGATGAATAACGAATTAATTCTGCTTCATAATTTTTCATCCTGGGTGAGCGAAGCTCACGGAGGAGAGCCATTTTTTGGATCCCGCCATTGTAAGCGGATCATCGTCGGAGAACAGAAAAGGTCCTATTATCTGATGATGGTACAGAGATCTATATATTATGAAAACCCACTACTGTGGTTTAACATTGTTGCTCTAAACATTTGATGAATTTACGGCTTGAGAAACTTAGCCAGGAGAAGGTTCTGACAGTGAACCATTGTTGATGATTATGTATCCACCTTAACTGACGCGATTAGTCAGTTGAAGCATGAGACGATGGACAACCAGAATATTGAGTGCTTGCCTACTATCGTTCCATTATATTTACATGCCACATAAATGTACATCTGATATTGTCACCCATTTTTCAAGTATACGATGATTTTTTGCCAACCTGTTCAATTGACTGTAATCGTGATGTCGAAGTGTGCGTCCATTATTAAATGTATGAAACGTCATCAGCAGTCTACCCTTTTATTGACTTCTAACTATGATTGAGTGAGTGACTTGTCAACTCAACAGAACTGCACACACATTCGCGTCCTTTACATCTACATTCTCACTCGATGTCAGCACTGTGTCGGAACGAGTTGACCATTCATTTATGTGTCCAGTATAACCTTATGAAAGCAGTAACATCACAACAAAACGCTTTATCAGTATTGTAATATGTTTTTGTTTGTATTTATTTTATGATTTATACTATATTATCTCTAGTATGTATTTTTCTTGTTGTAGTTATATTTGAATATAGTTTTATTATCCAAAAAATGATATTGACTAACTGTTATGTATTTAACGTTCATTGGATGATTTTTTAGTCAATCCGTATTTATCTGGGGGAAATCTTCCACCACTGTAGACTGGCTCGCATCCTTGTTTATTTATTATTTGTTTTTTATATGTTAGCTTTTGTTTTTGTAATAAAGTGTTTTCTTAACTTTTGTATTTCTTATGGGGTCTTAGTGCATATAAGATTTTCTACACTCATTTCTACCTTGTGATTACTACAGTATGTCTTAATGTTTTCCTTCTGCTGGTGTAAAATTTCTTTCCCACTGTAAAGTTGCTTTCACACACACTGTAAAATGTCAGTCTGTAAAGAAGTATCAGTTGTATACTGTAAACCTTCTGTAAAGTGTGGTGTGTTCTCTTTCTTCTGTAAAGCTCCACTATCAATCACTGTAACATGTTGTTGGTGGTGCCACTACTGTATATGTCCATTGTAGTGTACAGAGTTGTTGAGATCAGGCATGCTCCAGTCTACCAAGCTGTAAATGGGTAACTCACCCTAGTCCTAAGTTAGGGAAGGCAAAGGCAGCTGTAAACAGTAGTTTCCCTCTAAGGCTCCAGGGGAAGCAGGCCCTAAACTTGGTCACTTCAACCGACGCAGGATGGTGTATATATGGGTAGAAGTGTAGAGTGTGTTTACCGCGAATGGTGTACTGTTCGTGTTCTGACCAATCTAAACACTCATTCACTTGTGTCTACAAGGCACCAATGCAGACTGCTGGAATCTTTGTTTACACAGTTTATTTGGACGCTCACACTGGGACATAACGAGTAAATCATGGGTATGTTGACATATCAATTTGCAGGCATACATAGTAGATCCTATGTCATGGCACATTCATAAATAATAGGTAGTACATCAATGGCCGCATCCCCTATCTGACTAAGCGCGTCAGTGAAGGCGGATCGGTAAGTAACTAAAGTTGCTTTATATTCACAGTTTATCATATTGTGAAACCACGATAAGGTGTTTCTATCCAAATTGAGATCTCCTTGCCACTGTCCGAATAATAAGATACATGCCCCGTTCTTTAGACAGTGATCCAAAAAATGCGATGACAGGAATGTAACATGGCCGCCTACCTGAGTTGTCGCTCACTCGCTCACAGGAGGATATATATACTGAAGCACATTAAAAACGCACCACCTGTATAATCCAGGAACAGAGTGTGAAATGTAAATATAAGTGTGTACAAGTTTACATATTTGGAATCTTTATTCATTTTCCTATGAATTCATGCTGGTCATTAATTTGTACATTTGATTGTTATGAAATTCATTGCATTCTGTGCAGGCAAGGGAGAAAACCAAAAATACAAAAAAATGCACGTGCGTTATCCTGCTGGAGAAGCTGCAAGTCTGGATAAATTGTGAACGCAGGAGCAACCAGTGCATCCAGAACCTCATCTCGATATGTCACAGCATTAACATTTCCACGGAAGACGTGAAGAGGCAAGCGATGGGGAAAACTGAATCCTGCCCAAATGTGAATACTGCCACCTCGAAATCGGTTGACACAGCAATCTGCAAAGCGCTCTTCACACCGTCGCTAAATCCGCATACGTCCATCTGCAAAGGATATGTTGAATCTGTTCTCGTCTGTGAATAGGACAGCATTCAACTGCAGTCTAGTCCATCTGATATGTTGCTCTGCCCATTGCAGGCGCTGCTAACGATGTCTGTGAGTCAAGTTTGGCCCAACATAAGGTCGTCTTGCAGTAAGGCCTGTATCTCTGAGTCGTCGTATGACTGTCATTCGAGAGACTTGCCCATGTCTACCCACTATTGCTCTTGCTGTTTGACTTGCCGGGAAAGTCAATTCCTTAGGTGACTCAGCACAATATGACGATCTTGCGCAGGGGTAGTAACTCGTGGTTGGCCACTCCGAAGTCTATCCCGGGCACTGCCAGTGGTTCCGTAACGTTCATTGAGACGTACAATAGTGCTGTGGTGGCAATTCATCCTTCTGGCAATGGCCCGCGAGCTCATTCCGGTCTCCAACATACCAATGGCTCGTTGGCGGTCGTTTTCAGATAGTCGTGGCATTTCAAGCACATGTACTGGGTGTTTTGTCTCAACGGCTTTTTTATACCGAGTATACTGCCACAACGCGTACACATTTTCAGGGTCATAGCTGTTGAGAATCGTGTTGCACGTGTAACTTTCATCGTTTTCATGTAGTCTGTACACACACCCATGGGTTGAATCTTGCACTTTCCATTCCAGCAGCCATTCGCTCTCTACCGCATGGCAAACACGGGGAAAATCCATTCCCACACTTTTTTTTGCCAGCTTCTCGGCATCAGTATATATAATAGTGGTGCGTTTTTAATGTGCTTCAGTATATATATAAGCCAAAGTTAATTTGCAATACATATGCATAATTTCATAAAGTTCCTCCATACAGATCTACCGTAATCCAGTTACCTCACGTAGACATAATTACAGTATGGAGCCTGTCATCTCCGTCGATACAAATTTGACCCTAGCGTTGCGAAGCACAAAATTCCCGCTAGGCCTAACCGACCTGAGATCATCAAAACAGGGACTGGAATTACCTGGAGTCCGAATCATACATGGTACCGTACATTAGGAAAGTCTCTAACACAACTCTAGTAGAGACACAATCTCCTATAGAAGAAAAACTACTTCGTAAATCATTTTTACTGAAGAATATACCAGCCCTGGAAAAATGCGTACCCGCCATTGTCACGGTACATCGGAACTCATCACGACTAGACAAGACAACTCCTACTTCCGCTAGAGCGGTGTAACAAGAATATAGTCCTGCCTACCCATCCAAAATATACAATATAGGACTGATTCTACTTGTACTAATAATATGTAATACATATGAATTCAGGCCATAAACATAATAAGCAAATTAATCTATTTTCTGGCCCTAAGAAATAGGTACAGACAAGGGTGTCATATCCATGCGCCGAATTAATATCAAGAACGATTACTCCTATAATCAACAGGGTAAAACAATTATGGATTATCTAGCCTTCCCCATAGACAGCATTTTCATACACAAATGAATGAATGTCTATATCTTTTCCATATTAAATAGCCATATCGATTTTTGTAATATGTGCGTCAAAATATGCACGCAACAGCTGGATCATATTTTTTGCAGTCCACTGGAAAGTGTCTAATTGTGTTTGGTTCTTGACACTCTTCGCATGTTGGTTCCTCTATCCTAAAATATCCAGTTCCAAGCTTGAACCTTAACAATTCTTTTTATTAATTGGTATTTTTAGTTCATCTTGTACTTGACAATTTTTTGCGTGGTTTTGTCAAGATTTTATACGAGTGTCTTCTTTTTTTGGCTTTGATCATGTGTTCTGATTTTAAATCTGAGCGGTCTTATATAGTCGACTTCCTTACGTATCGGAGACATGCACACTCAATTTCTTCCGTCAACCCAATTTTTACCGAGATTCCGCTGATTTTTGTCAATTTGTCGACAACATATTTGTGTACTCAAACGCTATCAACCTGAATGCTCCCCTACTGCCATAATCATATATGTGTGTAGTTTTCGCACACATCCCACTAAGAATTATTCTGATTGGTGCATTATTTACAAAGTTATTGCCGATTTTCTAGTATTTTTTAACAAAGGTTTTGCGTATCGAAGTTCAAACAGTGACACAGTTTTACAAGGCCTTTTTCTGGAATTTCCGGAGTGGTCAGTCCGTTCCGCTGTGATCTCTCTTACATTTCTTGATCATATGACTCTCCACGTCGGTGATCCTGTGATCTCTCTCCAGATCCTTGATCATATGATCTCTCTCCACGTCGGTGATCATGTGATCTCTCTCCATATTCTCGATACTGTGACCTCTCTCCACGTCGATGATCCTGTGATCTCTCTCCATCTTTGTGATCTCTTCCTACATCGATGATTCTGTGATATTTTCCATATGTGATAAAGTGATCTCCTTCAGTTTTTTGTTACAGGTATTTTCTATTATTTCTGTCGTAAACTTTCTACAGGTCCATGTTTTTAGACTGTTCAGTACACTTCAGCGTAGCTATCCTCTATTTCCCGTCTATATGTGTTTTACATTTCTCAGTACATCACTTTTAAACTTCCCTTTATATCAGTTTTACACTTCTTTGTATATCAGTTTAACATTTCTCTGTGCATCAGATGTACTTTTCTCTGTCCATCGGTTTTAAATTTTCCTTCACATCAAATTTAGATGTCTCTTTACATCTGTTTTACATTTCACTTTACCATAGATTTACATTGCACTTTACCATAGTTTTACATGCTACTTCACATGAATTTAACATTTCTCTTAAACATCAGATTAAAATTTCCTATTACGTATTCATTCATTCATTCATAACCCTCCACTCCCAAAGGAGCATAGGGCTTCAACAAACACATGCCAAGTCCTCCTATCACGTGCCATCATCTCAAGTTCTTTCCATGTTCTCCTTATCATTTTCACCTGTTTCCAGCTCTCTTCTCCATGTGCTTCTTGGTCTACCTCTGCTTCTCTTGCCCTGGGGGTTCCAGAACAAGATCTGCCTTGTAATGCTATCAACAGGTCTCCTCAGTGTGTGTCCAATCCATTTCCATCGTCTTCTTCTCATCTCTTGTTCCACTGGCACTTGTCTAGTTCTTGTCATCAGTTCCACGTTGGTAGCCTTGTCATACCATTATAATCCCTCTATTCTACGCAAGCACCCATTTATGAAAGTCTGTAGCTTTTTGGTAGTTGTCTTTGTTGTTCTCCATGTCTCAGAGCCATACAATAGGACTGACTTCACATTTGAGTTGAAGATTCTTATTTTCATGTTGGATCCGATTTCTCTTGATCTCCATATATTTCCCAATGCAATGAAAGCTCCTCTTGCTTTTTGTATTCTTATTTTGATATCACTGTCTGTCCCTCCAACTTTGTCTATATTGCTACCAAGATATGTGTACGATTCTACATCTTGTATTGGTGTATCTTCAAGTTCAACCCTGTTATCATTACCTGCATTTATTCTCATTATCTTTGTATTTTCCCTGTGTATTTTCAGACCCAATTGCTGTGACCTCTCATCGAGGGTTTTCAATTTGTCCTGCATCTGATTACGGTTATGGGACAGAAGAGCTAAGTCATCAGCAAAATCCAGATCATCCAACTGCTTAGTCAGAGTCCACTGGATTCCATTTCTGTTGTGTGTTGTCGATGTTCTCGTAACCCAGTCTATTGCTAGTAAGAAAAGAAATGGAGACAAGAGGCATCCCTGTCGCACTCCTGTTCTTATCCCAAACGGTTTTGTAAGCTGTCCTTCATGAAGAACTCTGCATGTCATGTCTTCATATGTTTTCTTTATTAAATTAATGATCTTCAGGGGAACTCCATAATGCCTCATCAATTTCCAAAGTGATTCTCTGTCTACACTGTCAAATGCCTTTTCGTAGTCCACAAATCCGATGTATAGTGGTGAATTCCATTCCAGACTTTGTTCAACTATTATTCTCAAAGTGGCTATCTGGTCTGTACAGGATCTGTTTTGTCGAAAACCTGCTTGTTCATCTCTCAGTTTCTTGTCTATGGACTCTTTTAATCTTTCAAGGATAATCCTGTTTAACACTTTTCCTGGCACTGAAAGTAACATTATTCCTCTATAATTTGTGCACTCTTGTAAATTCCCCTTCTTAGGCAACTTAACCAGATATCCTTCCTTCCATTCTGCTGGTATCTCTTCCTTTTCCCAGACTTTACCAAGTAATTTATATAACATCTCTGTAGCCGTGTCGATATATGCTTTGAAGGAAGAAATAAAGAAAGCCATAAAGCTTCTAAGAGATGGAAAAGCGTCTGGACCTGATGGCATTCCAGCAGAGGCCTATTACTTATGTTCTACATTTATGTCTACATTTATTTCTACTGATGAGTTTTACATGATAATTTACATTTCTGTCTAAAAACGTTTAATCTGTTACATTGTGTTCGAACATCCACAAAGAAGCTGGAAAATGTAAGCTATAAAATTCATATGGAATTGTAAACATCGGATTTACTCCGACGCAACAAAACAGCAGAATGTTTTTCTTTTTAAGAAATGTAGTTTTGCTTTGATTAGACGATATACACAACCGATCCACAGGTTCTAGAATGAAAGTTGCTCGCCTATCCAAAAAGATTCAAAACTTCTGAACAAATAAAAAGTGAAACAAAACAAGAGAAATATAATATATGTAGACAATCTATGGCCGCCGAGACGCATGTGAGATCGTTTAATGGAAAATCGGAGACCACTCGTAAATTAGAATTTACGTAGACTAAATGAACGCTGATACGCAACTTAATGATATTCATTAGAAAGCCACAGAATGAAAGGAAAAAAAAAATCAAAGTTATGTAGACATGTCGTAGATTTGCGATAGGTGATTAAGACTTAGTTTGGTCCCTTCTGAATAGACATAGAAATAAGTGATAGCTCAGTGGGAGGTGATAAAATAGGAATAGATTTCACGAGTGAGGTGGAGGAAATATAGTAGATTCTGTCTCTGACACCCGAGAAGCTTCTCTCAGTCAGCTTATCATCTACAACAGAGTTAGATTAGTCAGACAAATCTAATATAATATATATTAATATATATGTTCCTCACATACCCACACACATAAGTGACGACAATAGACGCACAAACGTGAAACTATGACAATGAAAATATAGATATTTGGGAACGAACTGACCGCCACACTGATTTAGTTTATGTGAATTTTAATTATCATACTAAAATTCCATCACAACATATAAAATTACATCAAACATATACAAATAGTCATAACGTCAATGAATTGCTACAAGAATGATAGACCCATTGGTATGATCCTTTCCCTCGATGTATAGGCCACAGTCCTGTTAGAAGAAAAGTGATAGCCCCAAAGAGTCACGGATACATCTGCTGAAATCTTAGATTTCCATTTAAAGGTATGGACAGACTTTGATACTCTAATCTATCCTAAGGACGATATTGTTAGCAACAAAACTTGCATAAAGAAATTACAAAGTGGGTGCATATATAAAAAAAAATCACTCAGTCTACTCTCATTCTGTTCTTTCAGCAGGGATCCCTGTCTCACTTTCTTACCTAATGTCTGGAGGGTGTTCGCCGTCTTGCGCACTTTCTGACACACCCAACGTAAATCTGCCTTTCGTTTGATGAAGCGGATACCCAGCTCTGCAGATCTTGGTTTCATCCAATGGGTCCGGAGAGCGTCCTCTTCATGCGGTATTTTGTTCAGATTTAGTTATTGTCACTTTACTCAGTTCAGGTAAGAATTAGTTTTAGCGGGCCCACAATGTCAGAATCATGAGGTTTCCCGTATTTAGGAAAATGACCGGTTGGTAACTTCTCTCAAAAAAATAATTATTGTTCACACCACCCTTTGTCAAAATCGTCGGAAAGTTAATGCTGGTAATATTTTTCGCCACAGAGGCTGCATGTACTTGATGTTTTATCAGGAAGAATTTAATCTAGCTCGGTAGGCGCAGTTATTCAATTTGTCTTAAAGTTTGTGAAAATGAGTACTCTGTCGTTCTGGATGCAAACACAATGCCAGACAGGTTTTACTTTGTACACCCACACGTCTTTAATTAAAAGAATGTTTAGTTCTTCACATATATTTCTCATCAGTACTTAAACGCTGGTAGAGTTGGGCTACCCCAGTTTTCACTCCACACAGAACTACAGATTAATACCACGAACTAGAATCCTTCAATATAATGGTAGTCTAGAACTCGGCAAAATGTTGCCAAGAAACTCAGAACTTTGCAATATACAAGATATTTTCTAGCACGAGTGATCTGTCTACTGCAGATTTAGGAGGACTGAATGAAGTCAAGTTTCAGCTACTGGGTAGATATATGAAACAGACAAAGGATCCCACGTTATTTCGCAAATCCGAAATAGCCTCCCCTTCTCGTCTAACACTTAGCAAAAACTCAGACGCCTGCCATAACCTGTCAATACGCGTCTTAACCCCTCACGCTGAGAACTAGCCGTAGAAACTCGTATCAGATGAAAATGTAGACAAATGTCTGCTCCTATGTCTGACCAGAACGTATATTCACAGTTATTCGTCTCGTGCAGGGACTGACATATGATGAAATAAAATGCGTTTCTAAATGAGAATAGAAACAGGCGAAAGTTTGAATGGGAAAGTAATATTTTGTCGCAAACGAACGAATGCGAAAAAAACCCAGGAAAAGGATAAAAGAGCGATAATAAAATAGAAGACACGGGTAGAATAAGAAAAGAATATAGAAAATTTATTGATCATAAATCTCTATGCGACAACACACAAGATGGTGAGTACGACGCAAGAGAGGACATTTAGTAGAAGGTCATAGAAAGTAAAGGGAAATTGAAGTTAAATAGACCGTAGATGCATGGAGGCATATCTGGAGTCAACTTTATATGACCAAAGGCTTAACACAATGCTATAGTATACAACTGTTGACGCGAACCTCTGTCTGCGAGGCTAATTACATCCTCATTGACTTTTGAAATCATCCACATACTTCCAGGGATTTCCCCTGCAGTGAAACATATTGAGAACCCAGCATTGTACACTAAGCTTGGAGGAGTCACTTGAACCCCAAACAACTCTGGCTTCTACCTGGTAGGCGTTTATGTAAAGTGCAGAATAAATGATAGTAAGAAGGGGAATAATAAGAGTATATATATATATATATACTGGCTCTTGAGAGTAGATGAGAGGCGAACTCCAAGTGAGAGTAAGAATAGCAGAAAGTAAGGAGAAAGAGAGTTTCTCTAGATAGCAGATTGGCACCGAGGCGCATGTGAGGGCCTTTAGAAGAATGTTACATAAAGCATGGAGAAATAGATTTATCTAGATAGTAGATGGGTGTTGAGTTGCATGTGAGGTAATTTATTAGAAACTAAGAGAAGGTAAGGAGAAATAGAATTTATGAAGGTAGTCGATGTGCGCTGCGGTGCTTCTGGTGTCATTTGACAGAAGGTCAAAGAATGTAAGGAGAAATAGAATGTTTGTAGATAGTAGATGGCACTGAACTGCACGTGAGTCTCTTTAGTAGATGTAATGAAGTCTGAATCATATCTCGGCATCATTCAAAATTTATCACCGCGCAAACCCCGTGGATATAACTGACCAATGAAACGCCAGCTTGGTACAAGTAGTGTCAGAAGATACGCTAAGCTATTCGAGACAACAAAAGTGTAGATGTTGATGATATTTCGGAAGGCAGTGTGCAAATAATCATGGAGTACCTGGATAAAGGACTCAATTCGATAATAGGGATCATTAGCTTTAGGCAGATAGCAATAGATTAAACGTGTTTTAGAGCCGAAGTTATTATGAATGGAAGACAGTGGAGCATGAACCATGTTTTTTTTCCTGTTTCGGCTGCTCCAGTGAATAGTCGGATAAACTATAGGATAAAGTGGATAAGCATAGTGATAGAGCTCATTCATATGAGTAAAATAAGCCTAAGATGGAGGAAATCGGTGCAGAAATAAGGATTCCAGAACTATTTTAGATTTACTATCTAAGCACACATTGCCTTGCCTACACGATTTTGAATGCATGAAAACGTACTTTGGGCTAATTGTCATCTCGTACATCCGCTAGTCCACTATATAAGGGAAGAGAACGAATAACACAGACACACTCGCCGCCTAATTCAAACTACAGAGCACAGCATTTTTATCACCTCCGTTGCCATCTGCAGAAGTGTGAGTAGACTGTGTAACCATTGAAAGCCCGTCTGTGATTGAGGGTAAGCGAGATGTTAATTAAATATATATCTATGTAAATATATTATCAATGTGGGTTGAAGGTAATATTGGTATGTGTAGAATCATTGTGTTATTTCTGGAGGAAAGCCTGAAGTGTGTTGGTTTAGTTTAATTGTATTAAATCAGTAAAAAGAATGGATAGAGCTAGTTGTTTGTAGAAAGCATTTTAAAGATATTATGCTTGCTGGAAAAGACTATCCAAACTGGAAGAAGGAATGACTATAACAGATTGATTTTCTGTATTATTTTATATATTACACAATGATTACCATAAGGCCTATATGATTTAAAAGAAACAAATCATGGACAAAACTGTAACAAGTGAATTACTTTTCGACCTTTTTGCACACGACATTCTGTTATTTCGACTTTTTTTCACATGTGTGATCTTTTCCAACTTAACAATTGGATTAAAAAAAAAAAACCAGATCACACAAACATTCATTTCCCACTTTCGCGCTTATAAAACCCATTCATTATTATCTGGGACTGACCTACGTTTGCCCTGTCAGAGCACTAACTGCCAACTGAACTTTTAATGAATACTGCGTTTTGTGTAAAAACGTCTTATTTGCTTTTAAGGTCTGTCATTCTTACATGTAGCATATTATAGCACATATAAATGTTTAGCGTGGAAATAGGAGGGATAATGCTAGCGTGAAAGGCCAAGCGGTCACAATAGTATTGTATTAAGATATGATATAACTTTTTTAAGATAGTATGTTGGTCACGGCTGTTTGTGCCCTATACCAGAGCGCTCTTTTAGTTTCGGTGACCGGAATTCTGACACCGGGTATAAAATTTTGTGTGCACCGTAAAAGACTATTTAAGTTTTTGGCGGGGAAAATCAGCTGATGTGTGAGTAAAATCAGTAAAATATAAATCATTACACACTCGTTCTGGATAAACACAGCGCTAAAATTCTTTTGTGTACTATAACTTTGTTCTGTGTTCTATTTTTGATTGCATTTTTATTTGTTTGAAATTAGTTTTGACGGAGTTACACACTTTTGAAAACAGCGTCATCATTTAAGGAAATTCATAAAATAAGTAATCTTTTTATTAATTTAATATCTAAAAATCGGCCCATTCGTTTGAGTTTATAATTATAAAGACTTCTCGAAGGGAAGCTAAAGATTATTTCCACATACTTTTTTTTTTGGGTTTCATATCTTGAGAATGTGTGGTAGTCAATTTTGTGAGTGTGGCAGTACAAGAACAAGCATATTGTCACCAGATTTTATAGCATTTAAATCCCTTTAAACGCATTCCTGATACCCACAAATCTTAAATAAGGTAGTAAAAAAATAACTTTTTGTAAAGCAACATCTGTTTTTGCATTTTCATTCATTTATAATGATATTTAGCTACGTATATAAGCGTCAGAAAACATGTAAAGCTATAGATAGATTACTTCCACATAATTTGATCTATCTTTCAAGTCTTGTTAATCTTCTATTTATAATATGAATTTTTTTTTAAATTGTGTGTGAGATAAGGACTGTTCCATTGGTGTTCTTTGGTAGACAATCCTGTGCACACGACGGCTGCCAGCAAATTCTAAGTAACTGTTTGTATATCTTCTTTCATTCAAAGTTACAATGCAGATAGTAAATTTAGAGAAACCAAATTCTAAATCTAATACCATCCTTTTATCAATGGCTAGAGTCAGAGATACATATGATAATTTCGAAATATTTATGAATGGCATGAAAGCTCAGATAGAGTCACTAAAATATTTAGAGTGGGATGGTAAACAAGTTGTTGTTTTCTTATTCGGGGATTATTTCCTTGTGATGCTGGATACACCACAGACATGGGTATATTCCTTGAGCTCCAGACAAACCAAACATTTTCATCAAAGACATCCAGAGAGCATACAACTTGCAAACCAAGAAGTTTGGCCATGTTGATAAGAGATTACAATAGATATATGAAATATGGGAAAGGGAATAAAAGGCAAGTGGCACATTACCATAATTGTTTACACAAACCAATGTTAGAGATTGAAATTGAAAATGTAGCTCCTCCTTACCTTCATATTTTATTAGGCATTGTTTTGAAACACCACAGACTTCTAGAACAGGTAGCTGATACAATAGACGCAAAGATATTTGAGAATTCGCAAGAGATACATGCAAACATTAGTACTTTTAAGAACTTGAAGAGATTTAGTAGGAACTGGAAATAGGCAGAAGAATGAGGAGCTAAAATTGAATTTTTCAGGTAGGTATTGAACTTTGTGAGGATAAGGAGGAGACAGATAATTTTAAAGTTAGACTTGAAAATGCACAAGATGCGCTGGCCAAACTTCAGTTTCAAGATCTGTGTACTAGGTCTGGTCCAGTTTGCTCACACATGGACAAGGTACTAGCCAAACACAAAATCATACAACAGGCTTATAATAGCAGAGCATTTATAGGGAATCACTGCCACAGATATCTCACACAAAAAGTTTATAAAGATCTTACAAGAGCAATCATTACACAAACACTGAAAATTACAGACAAACAAGATATAACTAACATAGCTTTTATTGCCCAAGAACAATTCAACTCACTGAAAGAAGCATTTGAGAAAGTACACAACAAAATATCACACAGTAAACCAATTAGTAAAGAATCAATAACAGCATCGATAGAGACTTATATGTCTTTGTTCAGAAAGCTATTCCCTAGTAAGACAATTCATAAACAGCACATATTAGAAAAACATTGCGCAGACTGGATCAAAACTCATGATGTATGATTGAGATAATTGTTAGCTCTCATGTTCTGGGGACAATTGGGTGTGTTATTTTAAGGTTATAAATGTGGACATGCAATTTAAACTTTCAATAATTAATGTTTGACGCATGAAACCAAAACAAAACTTTGATATCAATTTTCTGCAGGTTTTCTACTTTTGATTTCTGTAATTTGTTATGCATGTTGATTGTGACCGTTTTAGTGTAAATTGAATTAGAAACAAACCATAACAAAATGTAAAAAAAAAAAAACCATAAATTTTACACTATTTCAGACTATTATATCTTCTGTTCTAATTGTGATAAAATGTTTGTTCTTGTTCTAAAATTTACTCTAACATTTCTAGTCTAGCTTTACGCAAAATTAAAGCCGGTATTTATAATAATAAAGTAGCATAAAAGCAATTCAAACATGTTTTGGGGACAATTGGGTGTGTTATTTTAAGGTAATAAATGTGGACTTGCAATCTAAACTTTCAATAATTAATGTTTGACGCATGAAACCAAAACAAAACTTTGATATCCATTTTCTGCAGGTTTTCTACTTTTGATTTCTGTAATTTGTTATGCATGTTGATTGTGACCGTTTTAGTGTAAATTGAATTAGAAACAAACCATAACAAAATGTAAAAAAAAAAACGTAAATTTTACACTATTTCAGACTATTATATCTTCTGTTCTAATTGTGATAAAATGTTTGTTCTTGTTCTAAAATTTACTCTAACATTTCTAGTCTAGCTTTACGCAAAATTAAAGCCGGTATTTATAATAATAAAGTAGCATAAAAGCAATTCAAACATGTTATGGGGACAATTGGGTGTGTTATTTTAAGGTAATAAATGTGGACTTGCAATTTAAACTTTCAATAATTAATGTTTGACGCATGAAACCAAAATATTGTAACTTAACTTATCATTACAATACATTTCGGTATTGTGCATTTTATTGTAATGGTTTTTTTCTTTGCCCAGCGCTAGATTGTATGCTAGGGGTAACTACGCATAGCGATATTATTAATTGATGTCTATAATAAGTTCATCATTGGTACTTTATAAGTTTATTAACTTGGTTATCATGCGCATTATGTTATTTTTAAATGGTACCTAGTTATTTGTCTTTTGGTATAAATATGCATTGTTTAGCCTATTGTTTACCATGATATATCATTGTCTGCTCATTCTTCTTGTACTTCATCTGGTCTTTTTACTTTTCACTTATGATGTCATAGCTAGTCTATACTTGATATACTTCATATTTCTTTGAATTTGTTGATCTTCGTATGCTTATCTCATTATCTTTCTATACTTCATTTTTTTTAACTTTACACTTACTTCTATCCCTCTTTTGTTCTTTTTTTTTTGTTAACATGACTTAACATAGGGTAATCCTTATGTGTAGATATTATGATTGCATCGCCCTCAATTTTTTATTTTTTTCGTTCGATGTAATTTAAAAAAAAAAAAGATCATATCATTTTTTCCCCGGGGGTCGGTGTAGTCTGTTAAGTCATATTTTAATTAAGGGGAGTTAAGTGTTAAAGACTGGAATGTACGGGTCGGTTTTTTTGTACACGCTTGTAAACACGCTCTGCGTCTTGAGAGAATTTATTATTTGAGGGGTGGAAGGCGGAATAATGTTTAAACTGTTACCTGTCTAGTTGTTACTTTGTTTAAAGATAGGATAAAGAAACTGGTAGAACTTTCTTTTAATTAGTTTTGGGGGGAAAGGCGGATGAATTCAGCTCACATCTCAAGCTGCGAGTTTGCGCTTGAATAATTTTTACTAAGCTGTTTTGAGCAGGTGATTTTTCGTGACAGTACGCTTTGTGGCAGAGCTGGGAAATGGACGTTTACCATTTCGCTAGTGTGTTCCATAAGATATTTTTGTGAAGGGAATTTAATAGAGATGGAATATATTTTCAGGCCATGGATTGTACCGGCCATTATTATTATCATGATTCATTTTTCCCTCTGATGGATATTGTTCCCATGGATGTTATTGCACTGAGAGAGTTGCTGATGTTTAATAAGAATTATGATGTTTTTTCCCTCTGATGGATATTGTTCCCATGGATGTTATTGCACTGAGAGAGTTGCTGATGTTTGTAGTGGGTTTTGATGGTATTGTATGGTTGATGTCACTTAGTGGGATGTATGAGGTCAGTTGTGAAGGCTCCTGAGATAAATGTAGATGTGAATTACAGAAGGCCCTTCGTACTACCACTTACGACCTCACACATATCTTTTTTACTAATGAATGTGGCTACGTTAAATTCTAGGGTACTGATATGTACTGCGTCGTATTAGTATATACAAACACACACACAGATAATTACTAAGTGTAATAATATTAATAAAATTTATAACACACTGAACTGACTCAGCTGTTTTAGTTTTAGATATAGAAATTTTCTTAAGTTTATTTGTTCTGAACCAAGGTTTTATTTTGGTCAGAACATATGAAAGGTTATGAAGTTATGAATGAAATGCATGGATATATGTCATAATAAAATGAAAGGTGTATACATATGTATTTTACAAGACTAGTTAATATTAATACTGTTTATATTTTAAATTTCTCTGGGAGAACGATTAATGGATGTGCTGATGGGGTGGCGTCATCACTCCCATTCTGTAACTACAGGAGCTGTGTCCATTAGATTACAACTTTATACTGTGTCTTTCCCAAAGCTCAGTAAACCGTGGTGGGGAAATTATTATAAGTTCCTTAGAAATATGGTGAATCTTCAGCAGGCCATTTAGTACTCATCTGGTCTGCGAAGAACTGATGCAGAATCAGGTGGTCCACTTCTCTCGACAGCTAGAATAGAACGATAGTCTGCTTCTATACGCTGTTTGCCTGCATACACGTCTGCTGGTGTAACTTTGAATACTTATGTAGCACTAGCTTAGTGCCACATCAGAAACTCACACTTCTGAAACAAAATTGGTGCTGTGTCAGTACTCTATACACTGCACCACTTTTACACAGCACAACACATCAACAATATACAGAAATGGGTCACATCTCTCTGACCATACAGCACATCTTACCAAGTTGGTTTCATATTGTATCAATTCCCCCAAAGTCTGCAGTGCATATGAGATATGTTCAATAGTTTTCTATTATCCAATAAGATAGGTGATATGTTCCCACATATCTCAATACTTGATCCGCCTTTCATAATCCTTGCTGGCGTCTATGTATTTGGTTTATCCCTAGACCCTGAACTTGGGCTGGGGATCTAGAGCGAACCCCTTACTTGTTGTAAGAGACAGATTTTGATATGGCAGTATCAAATCACTCGAAATATTAAACAATATTAAAATATACAAAAGAAATGCTTTCATTCTTACCAGAATTAGGAATAGAGAACACAGTTATATTCTAGCAAAACTCAGCTGAGCTGCTGGCTCTAGTATGGTGTCCCTCTAAATATGGAATAGCTTTCTGGGAAATACACCACTGAATTATTTACTGTGTCTACTACTGGACAGCTTTTAGTTGAATGGCAAAAATGCGCGTCTGTGCGCCAATAATATGATTATCTTTGGCCAATCACCGACTTTCCCCCTTTCAAATTTCAAACCTACAACCAAAAGTCAATTCAGTCATACCTCAGTCAAGTATGTATTATTGTCTGTTGGTCCGTCTGTCTCTACTTGCGTTTCACAAAAAACACACTTGTTTTTTGAACCAACTCTGCCGTCCCCTAAACAATTTTGCCTTTAAAGTTATTTTTAGCCACAATTCTCCACCACATTCCCTCTCTTAATTACAGCTCGATTTTTACGTTTGCAGACTCAAGGCCAAGATTTTGGTTATTTTTAGTGACATGGGTTAACAGTGTAGTCGTTCGTCTGATATGAACAATACAGTCTTTTGTCAATATCTTCCTTATTATCTATTCGTCTGGATAATTTAAAGTATATTATTTGTCAGCTCAAGATGTGCTATCAAACTAGCTAAGTTTTATTTTCGTAACATTATTATTAAGAAAACATATTTTTTTTTCTCGTCTATTTTATTTTTTTTGTGTGAAATATCTTCGAGAAGCTTCTGTAATGCGTTTGCCGCTGATTTCAAATAAACTACCAAGTATCGCAAAAGCGTCCAAGAAATGACTGTTGCATATAATAGCTAAGGTCCCTTTTGTCCATTTCTTTACATTGTGTCACTAGTGGACGTGAATTTTTTCTTTTCCCCACCAATTGCGTCTTTTTAGCCTTGCTAGTTTCAAACACGTGTTCAGTCATATTTTTTTCTTTTTGATCTCCGTTCCCTCCCGTCTCCAAGGGTAAACGTTTTGTCTGCACGTCTAACAAGTTAGTTTCCATGGCGGGTAGTGAACCGCGGCATGGCCGATCATGTCTTCTAGTAGCTTATGCATTATTTTTATCCCTACATTTTATCTTGATAGTTGGAGATATTTTAACGTTGTATCAAGATTAAATTTATCACACATCTCCCCACTTGAAAACATGCCTACGGCAAGTTCCAAAACCAGTGATACACATAGACAAAATTACTCCTCACGCCTGCCACTACTCTAATTTTGATCACAGGGGTGCCTACTAAGGAAATCTGCACCGACATTCAATTTGCCTGGGATATATTGGATAATAAACTGATAAGGTTGCAGTAATAAAGACCACCTCAGCAATCTTGCGTTTTCATGCTTAGCCTGAGATAAGAATACGAGGGGCTGATGATCCGTCTGGACCACAAAAGTCCTACCATACAGATAGATTTGGAACTTCTTTATTGCCCAGATTAACGCTAAACATTCCTTTTCGCTTGTAGAATATCCTTGTTCCGCTTTATTCAATTTGCGGCTTGCATAAGCGACTGGGTTCAGTTCCCCATCTGATGAAGATGACCTCTGCAACAAGGCCGCCCCGAGGCCTACATTACTTGCATCTGTTCTCACCACAAAGTCCTGTGTCAAATCAGGCAATTTGAGAATAGGCTTGCTAGTGAGTTTTTCCTTTAATTCTTGGAAAGCTAATTCACATTGCGCAGTCCAAATAATTTTATCTGGAAGTCCCTTGCGAGTCAGATCAGTCAGAGGAGCACAAATAGAGTTAAAATTTCTGATATACTTTTGATAAAATCCACATAACGACACGAATGATCGCACGTCCTTTTTTGTTTGTGGTCTAGGTGCTCTCTGCAATTTTTCCAAGTTCTTGGGATCAGGGGTCATGTTACCCTGATATACAGTGTGTCCCAAGAATTCCAACTCTTTGCATCCAATACAACATTTTGTTGGCCTAGCAGTTAAGTTCGCCTCCCTAAGCCTATCAAATAACATTTTTAAAGCGTCAATGTGTTCTTCAAATGTCGCTGTGGCGACGAGAATATCATCCATGAAATTCGTGATACATGGGTTATTCAGGGGATCCAACAATTTGCGCATCATCCGTGAAAATACACTCGGAGCATTTTTCAATCCGAATGGTAGCATGTTGAATTCATAATGTCCATCCGAAGTGCTAAAAGCCAAATAGGGTCTCACTTCAGGCTTCACTGGAATCTGGTAATAGCCTTTACTAAGATCCACCTTTGAAAAGTATTTTGCTTTGTTTAATCTGGCAAATAACTGTTTTGTGTCTGGTAATGGGTCCACTTGTCCTTCTGTGACAGCATTCAGTTTCCTGTAATCTATGCACAGTCTGTGTTCCCCAGACGGTTTCCTCAACAAAACTACACTGGAGCTAAAAGATGATTCACTGTGTGAAATAATCCCCTCCTTCAACAAATAATCTATTTCTTCTTTCAATGCCTTCTCCTTCGCGAACGGAATAGAATAGGCTCTCATACAGATTGGGTTTGAGTCTACCAGTTTCATGTCATACTGTAGCAAATTGGTATGTCCTGGTTTATCTGTTAATACATCTGTATGTTCCTCCAGAACCTGTTGAACTCTCTCCCTCTGATTTTTAGTCAGGTGCTTACTGACTTTTACCTGTGCTGCTGTTTCACAAGGATGTAATGGGTATTCATGCGAGGTGAGTGGTTCCTTTTGCATTTGTGTTGCGATAGCCAAGGTCAGTAAGGGGGTGCTTTCCTGGAGTGGTCTGTCCAGATACTTCTTTAAAAGGTTTACATGATAAACTTTCTCCTTCCCCTTTTTGTCAATTTTATAGTTTGTTCTAGACACCTTCTCTAGAACTGTATATGGACCTTGCCATCCAATTTGCAATTTATTCTGGCTACCGGGTAGTAGAAGAAGCACCTTCTCTCCCACAGCTAGTTCTCTGTCCTTTGCCTTCCTATTAAAATATGCTGCATGTTTCTTCCTGGCTTGTTTCAAATTATCATTTGCCAGTTTCCATCCAGCTTTCAAACGAGTGGTCAGTTCGTTCACATATTGGTACGATGAGGTAACAGTCTCCTCTGCCTTCTTATCTGTCCAGGTCCTTAATAAAGCTTCTAATGGACCTTTTATTGGTCTCCCAAATAGCAGAGTTGCGGGAGCCATCCCGGTTGAACTATGTGGTACCTCCCGATCAGCAAACAACGCGGCGGGCAGGAATTGATCCCACAGATCCGGTTTTTCGTGTGCCAGCTTTCTCAGGATAGAAATGAGAGTCCCATTGAACCTCTCTACCTGGCCGTTCTCTTGTGGATGGTACGGACTACAATGAAAGTGTCTGGCTTGAAATAGCTTAAAAACTTCTTCCGTTAGTTTCCCCTTGAACTGTGAGCCATTATCAGTCAAGATTTGATGCGGGAATCCTAATCGGGTGAATATTGTAAGTAGTGCCTCTGCTACATGTTTTGAATCAATTGACGGCAGGGCTACCGCCTCTCCCCACATAGAACAAGTGTCCACCAGAGTAAGGATGTAACTGTTCCTCCTCTTGGTCCGAGTGAGAGGTCCCACAATATCCACTGCAACCCTCTCAAAAGGTGTTCCCACTATGGGCATTTCCCCTAGAGTTGCAGGAGCAGTCCAGTGCTTTGGAGCTACCCGTTGACATTCTGGGCAGGATTTGACATATCTTTTTATATCCTCCGTTATCCCTGGCCAGAAGTAATGACAGGCGATACGCTGTCCTGTGGCGCTGATCCCCATGTAACCACTGAAGGGAATCGCATGCCCGAGTTCCATCACTTTATCCCTATATGAAGTGGGAAGAACCAGCTGGTTGTGACCATTTGTTCCAGTTCCGGCCTTCCTATATAATAGTTTGTTCTTCATAAAGTATTCTCCCTTGCTAGGAGGTGTGTGGCATTTGGGCAATTTTTTGAAACATGGCTTGAGGGTCTTATCCTCAGCCTGCGCCTTCCTCATCTCCTCTGGATGAGCATTTATAGGTTCACCTTCTTCCTCCTTTTTCTGTGACCTGGTCTGCACTGTCGCCATGATCACAGGTCTCTCGGGATTCCCCAAGAAGACGTTTCTACACCCCAATATCAGAGGGTAGATTGGTTCATCTATCACTGCTGCTCTGATTTCTCCTTCCACATAGCGAGTTTTCACCGTTATCCTTGCGATGGGAAGTGTCATGAGTGGTATGTCCTTAGTCGCCCCTTGTATTTCCACTGTTTCTGTGGTATACTGACTTGGGTCCACTAGGCTAGACTTCACAACTGAATCATAATCCAAACCTGTATCATAAAGGCACCTTGTGGTGACCCCATTACAAATAACATCCTCACAAACTGGGGGTGATAAGGTTCCTGCTGTCCATTAGGATTAACCTTTAATCTTTGAGTCCCCGACTTCATTGCAGCAATGTTTGAAGGTTTCCTTCTACAAAATTCGGTGTTATGGTTGTCTTTCTTACACCATTTGCACCATCTTTTTCTTTGGTTAGACGGTTTTCTTTCATTATATTTTTGGTCATTGAACTGTGAGTTTCTGTCACGATAGTCATTTCCTGGCCGTTCAAGGTTTGTCCTACCTTTATTACCTTGTTCTCTATTATCATATTTATTAAATTGCTGTGGAGCTTTAAAATTATCTATGTGCTTCTTTTTAGCACCACTTACCTCTGCCTGGGCTGCCTGATACCTCTCAGCGACATTTAAAACCTCCCCCAACCTCTCTGCACCTTGTTCCATGAGAAATTTTCTCAAGTCTGGAGCCATGGACTCCCTCAATTGCTCTATCATGATCATCTCTTTAAGATCTTGGGTCTTCCCCAGAGCAGTCCATTTCTCCAAATAGGTTTCCAGTCTGGCAGAGAATTGGTGGTATGTCTCCCCAGACAACAGTTTGGCATTTCTAAATTTCTTACGATAAAATTCACCATTTTTTTCGTATCTTAACAACAAAGCCTGCTTTAGCATGTCATAATTGTCTTGGTCTTCTCTGTTCT
This sequence comes from Oreohelix idahoensis, assembly GCA_024509875.1. Classification (NCBI taxonomy): domain Eukaryota; kingdom Metazoa; phylum Mollusca; class Gastropoda; order Stylommatophora; family Oreohelicidae; genus Oreohelix; species Oreohelix idahoensis. Next base: position 85,598 of record JAMPIV010008435.1, read on the forward strand.
TTTAAGCAAATACTTCATAAGAAGTACCTCTCAGTCCCTGTGATAACTTTAAACTCCACCTCTCTCTCTCTAACCCATATGTAGTAGCTAATAACTCAAAACGACTGAGGTACCCCTCGATGTCATCGTCTTTTTCAACAAAATGGTCTAAATGAAACCCCATAGCTGATGTTGAGGCACCCTGACTAGCTGCAGCATCTGAGGCAAAAGGGCTGGCACCATTTTCAGGAGCATGGCCTTGTAATTCCAGCTCCCTTAGTCGTAATTCATGCTCCCTTTGCAACCTTCTATCTTCTGCTTCCCTTTCGGCCTTTTTATCTTCTGCTTCCCTTTCGGCCTTTTTATCTTCTGCTTCCCTTTCGGCCTTTTTAACTTCTGCCTCAATCTGCAGCCTCTTAAGTTCTCTATCAGCCTCAGTTTGTAACCTCTTCTCTTCAGCCAACCTTTCAGACTCTAATTTTCTTTCGGTCTCTTTTTCTAATCTTCTTTCTTCCCGTTCAATATACTTGTCACATTCAGCAGTTACATACTGAATTAAAACCTGACCATCCATTCCCATATCCTTCGCCGTTAGCACAGCAGCTGATCTGAACTTTGCTAGCTCAGCCATCACACAAAATAACACTGCTCAAGGTAAAATTCTAACCAATCAATAACTAAAGTAATTCTACTTAACTATTGATTAAGGTAATTCTAATTAGCCAGTTAACTAATTAATTACCACTGGCTGTGAAGATTCACCAACTTTTATTCTCACTTTCAATTTTAAGGGACAGTTTTAATTTTTACAATTTGTTCCCCTGATTTAATTCTCCCACCAGGAGATCCTAATATTACTGATAAGCTAATTATCCCTGGACAAGACCCCAATATATGTAGTGGGTTTTGATGGTATTGTATGGTTGATGTCACTTAGTGGGATGTATGAGGTCAGTTGTGAAGGCTCCTGAGATAAATGTAGATGTGAATTACAGAAGGCCCTTCGTACTACCACTTACGACCTCACACATATCTTTTTTACTAATGAATGTGGCTACGTTAAATTCTAGGGTACTGATATGTACTGCGTCGTATTAGTATATACAAACACACACACAGATAATTACTAAGTGTAATAATATTAATAAAATTTATAACACACTGAACTGACTCAGCTGTTTTAGTTTTAGATATAGAAATTTTCTTAAGTTTATTTGTTCTGAAGCAAGGTTTTATTTTGGTCAGAACATATGAAAGGTTATGAAGTTATGAATGAAATGCATGGATATATGTCATAATAAAATGAAAGGTGTATACATATGTATTTTACAAGACTAGTTAATATTAATACTGTTTATATTTTAAATTTCTCTGGGAGAACGATTAATGGATGTGCTGATGGGGTGGCGTCATCACTCCCATTCTGTAACTACAGGAGCTGTGTCCATTAGATTACAACTTTATACTGTGTCTTTCCCAAAGCTCAGTAAACCGTGGTGGGGAAATTATTATAAGTTCCTTAGAAATATGGTGAATCTTCAGCAGGCCATTTAGTACTCATCTGGTCTGCGAAGAACTGATGCAGAATCAGGTGGTCCACTTCTCTCGACAGCTAGAATAGAACGATAGTCTGCTTCTATACGCTGTTTGCCTGCATACACGTCTGCTGGTGTAACTTTGAATACTTATGTAGCACTAGCTTAGTGCCACATCAGAAACTCACACTTCTGAAACAAAATTGGTGCTGTGTCAGTACTCTATACACTGCACCACTTTTACACAGCACAACACATCAACAATATACAGAAATGGGTGACATCTCTCTGACCATACAGCACATCTTACCAAGTTGGTTTCATATTGTATCAATTCCCCCAAAGTCTGCAGTGCATATGAGATATGTTCAATAGTTTTCTATTATCCAATAAGATAGGTGATATGTTCCCACATATCTCAATACTTGATCCGCCCTTCATAATCCTTGCTGGCGTCTATGTATTTGGTTTATCTCTAGACCCTGAACTTGGGCTGGGGATCTAGAGCGAACCCCTTACTTGTTGTAAGAGACAGATTTTGATATGGCAGTATCAAATCACTCGAAATATTAAACAATATTAAAATATACAAAAGAAATGCTTTCATTCTTACCAGAATTACGAATGGAGAACACAGTTATATTCTAGCAAAACTCAGCTGAGCTGCTGGCTCTAGTATGGTGTCCCTCTAAATATGGAATAGCTTTCTGGGAAATACACCACTGAATTATTTACTGTGTCTACTACTGGACAGCTTTTAGTTGAATGGCAAAAATGCGCGTCTGTGCGCCAATAATATGATTATCTTTGGCCAATCACCGACTTTCCCCCTTTCAAATTTCAAACCTACAACCAAAAGTCAATTCAGTCATACCTCAGTCAAGTATGTATTATTGTCTGTTGGTCCGTCTGTCTCTACTTGCGTTTCACAAAAAAAACACACTTGTTTTTTGAACCAACTCTGCCGTCCCCTACACAATTTTGCCTTTAAAGTTATTTTTAGCCACAATTCTCCACCACATTCCCTCTCTTAATTACAGCTCGATTTTTACGTTTGCAGACTCAAGGCCAAGATTTTGGTTATTTTTAGTGACATGGGTTAACAGTGTAGTCGTTCGTCTGATATGAACAATACAGTCTTTTGTCAATATCTTCCTTATTATCTATTCGTCTGGATAATTTAAAGTATATTATTTGTCAGCTCAAGATGTGCTATCAAACTAGCTAAGTTTTATTTTCGTAACATTATTATTAAGAAAACATATTTTTTTTCTCGTCTTTTTTTTTTTTTTTTTTTTTTTGAAATATCTTCGAGGAGCTTCTGTAATGCGTTTGCCGCTGATTTCTAATAAACAACCAAGTATCGCAAAAGCGTCCAAGAAATGACTGTTGCATATAATAGCTAAGGTCCCTTTTGTCCATTTCTTTACATTGTGTCACTAGTGGACGTGAATTTTTTCCTTTCCCCACCAATTGCGTCTTTTTAGCCTTGCTAGTTTCAAACACGTGTTCAGTCATATTTTTTCTTTTTGATCTCCGCTCCCTCCCGTCTCCAAGGGTAAAAGTTTTGTCTGCACGTCTAACAAGTTAGTTTCCATGGCGGGTAGTGAACCGCGGCATGGGCGATCATGTCTTCTAGTAGCTTATGCATTATTTTTATCCCTACATTTTATCTTGATAGTTGGAGATATTTTAACGTTGTATCACGGTTAAATTTATCACAATGTTTAATAAGAATTATGATGTTTTTTCCCTCTGATGGATATTGTTCCCATGGATGTTATTGCACGAAGAGAGTTGCTGATGTTTAATAAGAATTATGATGTTGTTCCCGTTGATGGATAATTGATCCTGTGGATTATACTGATGTCTATTGATACTATGTGCTACAGCCATTTGCCACGTATTTTATACCCGTAGTAACCTGTGACAGTGTGTTGTTTCTGATGTCAACGTTTGCGGTGTCGTCAATAAACTGTTTAAAACGTTACAGCTGTTCCGAACATTTCCCGACTCCTATGTTTGCAGTGGTGTGTGATTTCAGTTATTTCAGGTATGCCAGAACCCATTAACATTCGCTCACGTTGTTATCGACATAGTCACACACCTGTCGGCCACCAGTAAGCCCGACTAGAGCTGATTGCCATTTATCAGCGGAATTATATACATATATTTACATTGTCCAGCAATCCCTTCTGCTGAAGGTGTTACCGCAAATCCAGCGGTAACACTGTGTCATCTTGACGAGTGGAGGACCCGCAGTGGTGGGGTTCTATCCAATCATACTGCTGTACGAGGCCTATGAAGGACTTTGTTTCAGAAAAGTAGCTCAGTGTTGGGCTACTTCAACTTTCAAATACCACATATATATATATATATATATATATATATATATATATATATATATATATATATATATATATATATATATATATATATATATATATATATATATATATATATATATATAAACACACCTACGAATAAACTATGTGATGATGAAAACACTGTGGTGTAAATAGAAGACATATGACAGTCATATGAGTCATAAAGTAACATTTATATTCATCTATACAAGAAAGCACAAAAATAGAGACAGATTCCACCAGGAAGCAAGAAAAGAGTGAATAGGAACTATATTAGTTTAAGACATCATCATCATCTCATCTCAACCCGTCATGGGTCATAGGGGTGCCATGGTGGAAGCATCAGCAGACAGGGTCCTCCACTGCTCTCTATCCTCAGCAATGCGTACATTCTTTGATGTTAGCCCAGGATTTTCTTTGCCTTCCTCTTCTCCGTTTACCTTCGACTGTTCCCTGGAGGATCGTTTTCTAAAGGGAGTCATGACGAGTTACATGCCCAAACCAGGCAAGGTTTCGACGTTTCACTACTGACAAAAGTGGTTCTTGGTGGGCTGCATAGGTGTTTATTTTCTCTCTAACATAGACATTTGTTTTGTGCTCTTTATAGCAAATGCGCAAAATTCTTCTATAACATTTATACTCGAAAGCCTGAATCCTTCGCTCCGTATCTGCAGTGAGTATCCATCCCTCACACCCAAACAAGAGAATAGATAATACAAGTGATTTGTATAATTTGATCTTCACAGGAAAACTGATGTTATTTTTCTAGATCACATTCATCCTTGTCATGGCAGCTGAGGCGATCTCAAGTCTTGTCTTGATTTCTTTACTTGAACTTCCATCACTACATATAGTGGACCCGAAATATTTAAAGGTGTTAACTTCTTCTAACGTTTGCCCATTTAACATAATGTTGGTCGGAACATGTTTCTTATGGCTATTCACCAATATCTTGCTTTTTTTCTACATTAATTTCCATCCCATGCGTTCTTGTTACTTTCTCCAATCTAGAGGTAAGGTCTTGAAGTTCTGATTCTGTTCCAGCTATCAGATCAATATCATCAGCAAAACGTAGATTGCAAAGAGGTCGGCCTCCAATCGATATGGTTGTTTTGTAATCGTAGAGAGCCTCCAGCATAATATGTTCTAGATATATATTAAAGCGCACTGGGGACAGGATACATCCCTGGCGAACTCCTACAGTTGTTTTGAAAAATTCTCCAATGTCATTGCTTGCAAAAACAGCACTACTTGCGTCCTTGTATAGTGCTTCAATGATATCTATGATGTTGGTATCAAAATTGAATTTTCTCATTATTTGCCATAAGCCTTCATGCCAGACTCGATCGAAGACTTTTGTGAAATCGATGAAGTTATGGTATAAATCGTGTTGATGCTGGAGATGTTTTTCGATCAGTAATCTAATATTGAAGATTTGTTCTGAGGTACTTCTTTTTGGTCTAAAACCAGCCTGTTCCTCGGACAAGATTTCTTCTGATTTCTGTTTTATTCTGTTCAAAAGTATCCTTAATGGTACGCAACCAGACGATACGTCAAGGCCTAAAATGCCACCCCCTACAGACCCAAGTAGAACAGTCCCAACTAAGATGGTTTGGCCATGTCTGCAGAATGGGAGAAGATCGGCTACCACGACAAGCATGGGAAACAAAGAGCCAAGGATCTAGACCCCGAGGACGACCCAGAGTCCGCTGGGAGGACAACATTAGACAATGTTTGAAGGACCGAGGACTAGAATGGAACCAGGCCAGGAGGAAGACAGCCGATAGAATAGTCTGGCGCTCTCTCTTCCAAACCTCTACACCTCACGGTAGAAGGGGAACGACTAAGTAAGTAAGTAAGTATCCTTAACATCACTTTACTTGAATGACTAATAAGGCTAATGGTTCTGTAGTTCTTGTACATTTTTAGATTTCCTTTCTTTGGAAGCGGTATTACTAATGACTGCGTCCACTCTTTTGGCCATTTTAGTTTAAGACATTAACTGTAAAAGTGTTATGTATATATGTAAGTGACCCATAATTTACCTCGCAATCAATTGAATTTTATTTGAAAATTAACAAAGAACAAAGAAGAAAAGATCTTGTATATAAATAAATTATACAGTGAATTATTTAAATTTGGTTTAAAGTTCTTGTTGTGTAGTTAATTACCCCTAGCAGAGTCATTGTCTAAGGTTAGTCTGGAGAGGAGCCCATGGGAATCTAGATAGTACATTACCATCTCATCTAGGAACCTATACAGCTTGACTATACCTTTGATGTCGATACACTATTACTCTTTTCAGAGAATGGGGTATTTCTTGTAAGACCAGTCTCTTATCTGGCACTATTCTGGTATAATTTGATACATCTATTTGTCCAGGATAATATCACCATCACTATATCTTTCCTCTCGTTACAGCAGATCGTCGGAGAAAGCTATCTAGTTAGTAGATGGGCGCTGAGATTCATCTGAGGTCACTTATTAGAAGGTCAGAGAATTTAAACAGAAATGGAGTTTAAGTAGATAGTTTATAGGCTCTGAGGTGCATGTGAGGTCATTTAGCAACTGAATTTTCAAGACCGCAAGATCTTTAATATTTGGGCATCCTTACTTTCTGCTATTCTTACTCTCACTTGGAGTTCGCCTCTCATCTACTCTCAAGAGCCAATATAAATATAAATATTCCTTATTATTCCCCTTCTTACTCTCATTTATTCTGCACTTTACATAAACGGCTACAAGTTTCCTTTGCCAAGCTTCACATTGTTAACGTGTTCACGTGAAAGCTTTTTGTTATCTCAGAATCTTATTGGCATAACAAGTCAACAGACAAAAGCGACATTTTAACAATGAATGTTTGTCGAAGATGGCTGATTATTCGAGGAGCTGAAGACAAAAGGATGCTGCATTTTACGACGTCTGATAAGGTGAAGAGGAATGCAGATATTTTTAATATAAAGAAAAGGTGGAGGGTTTGGAACAGGGCGGGCCCCGCTCAATTTGGACTCTTCATCTTCTTCTTCCTCGTTCGTCCTGAAAAGGACGTTGGTTGCGTTGTGTCTGTTTACGCCGGAGCTGCGATATCTGCGCCTTTCGGCCGACACATCCGACTTCAGCACGGCATTTTTTGGGACCGGGTTTGCCTTCACTCTTCGATCCCTACTCTCTCAGCCAGACTGCAGTGATGCAGCCTGTTTCCAGGACCACCACTTGGAGGTGGAGTAGAGTCTTGGTCAGCTCTGGTTCGCTGACCCTGACGCAAGCAGTCAAGCTATGGGTCGCTGACTGCATTCTCTATTGCTGCATCTTTGGGTCCCAATTTGGACTCAAGGTCCGTCCTTTATATTAGGGCGCAAGTCCATATATGAAAGAACGTGTGATGTGAACGGTAAATTATATTTAACCGCCTTTCTAGTAAATGACCACACATGCATCTCAATGCTCATTCAACATTCATTCAACATTCATTCAACATTCATTCAACATTCATTCAGTCATCATCTTTCAAATCCCCGAGGAGCATAGGCCTTCAACAAACGTATGCCAAGTCTTCCTGTCCAGTGCCATCATCTCAAGGTCTTTCTATGTCTTCTTCATCCGCTTCCTATCTCTGTCTAGCTCCCTCTCCGTGTGTTCATTGGTCTTCCTCTATCTCTTTTGTCCCGAGGATTCCAGAACAAGGACTGCCTTGTAGAGCTATCAACAGGTTTCCTCAGTGTGTGTCCTATCCATTACCAGCGTCTTCTCATCTCTTGTTCCACTGGCGCTTGTCTGGTTATTTTCATCAGTCCCACATTAATGATCTTGTCATCAGTCCCACATTAATGATCTTGTCATCAGTCCCACATTAATGATTTTGTCATCAGTCCCACATTAATGATCTTGTCATCAGTCCCACATTAATGATCTTGTCATCAGTCCCACATTAATGATCTTGTCATACCACTTCAGTGCTTTTGTTCGACGAAGGCATCCATTTATGAAAGTCTGCAACGTTTTGATTGGTGGGTTTTTTTGCTCTCCGTCTTTCAGAACCACACATTAGGACTGGCCTGGCATTTGAATTGAAGAATTTGATTCTTGTGTTGGGCCTCATTTCTTTAGATGTCCATATATTTCCCAATGTATTCAAAGCTCCTCCTAGCCCTTCGTAGTCTATTTTGATACAATTGTCTGTCCCTCCAACTGTGTCTATGTTGCTGCAATATATATATATATATATATATATATATATATATATATATATATATATATATATATATATATATATATATATATATATATATATATATATATATATATATATATATATATATATATATATATATATATATATATATATATATAGTATATATGATTATACATTTTGTAGTGATGTTTCTTCCTGTAAAATCTTGTGATCGTTTCCTGCATGCATTCTCATTATCTTTGCTTTCGTCCTGCGTATTTTTAGACCCACTTACTGTGATCTCACGTTCACGTATTTTAATTTTCTCTTGCATCTGATTACGGTTATGGGACAGAAGTGTGTCACGGAATTACCTCCCCTGCTTTGCAGTAGGGGTCAAACAGTGGCCAAAACTCAAGAGTATCTAATCTGGGTCTTCAAAAGTGTCTACCTTCGCACAAGATTACTCTTTGCAGAGTTGTAGATAGAAGGATAATGATGCTTCTTTCTTAAGGGAGTTTCATAAGAAATTTCAGAAATCAAGAACAATGCTGCGTTGGGGAGGGCAATTATTAACTTATATCTGATCCGCCGTCTTTTATGAAGATTTATGCAATGATTAATTTCAGCTCGTTCAAGCCCCCACCCTGATTTACTCAGTGGAATTCTTATTATTCTGGTATAGCTCTGTTTAGAACCAGAGTTGGGGCACTGTACGAAGGATGGCCACCGACCGAGCAAAGTGGAATCAATTTGTTGTTGCCCTACAAGACGCCACCAGGCGTGATGGCCACTGACTGCTTTGGCGGTCGGCGGCTAAGGATCAAAGAAGAAAAGAAGAAGAGAGTGTTTTTAGTAAATTGACTGAAACAAACTTGCAGTACATTCAAAATGATTAAACCGACGTTAAATTTGTAAATTTACAAAAACAAATTTAATAATTAACTAATTGGTAACAGTTTAAAACATTTGAATAATCTTTAACAGAAAATACTCATCATCTTGTGAGAAGTCACTTGGCAGCTTTTAGGTTTGAGCTAGCTGCAAATGGTAGTTTCTGCTCCCGCTTGCTATTTTTGGGTTCTGTACAAATAAGTCACTGGAGTTCTCGCGTCTCTGGTCAAGATTAAAGGCGCAGCACGTTCCAAGTAAGATCAGGTAGAAACTGAAAAGCTGGTCCCGCGTCTCTGAGACCTCTGATTATGGTGTCTAGCTCTACGTCAGGCCATTTCTACCCTCACTTTGTTCCAGAGATTAGTACCCTCAGCTGGTACCACCAACTAGCATGGTAAAAGAAGAGAAACGAACACCCTCTGAGTATTGAGTTTCCCGACACATACTTATGTGTCCCCATCTTCCTTTTCCACCATCCCATCTACCTCAGAATTTATCCTCGATTAGAATTAAGTCCAATCCCTCGAGAGAAAACTGTTTTTACATTTAAATTGAATAGCTTAATATTTACTTTACATTCAAATGAAACGGTTAATAGTATAGATAGAATATGTTTACATTTTTACATCTACACTGGTTGAAAAAAGTTCACAATAAAGATTGAATATGTTTTCAGTTACATTTACACTGGGTGACAAATGTTCACAATATAGATTGAATATGTTTTCATTTACATCTACACTGGTTGAAAAACTTGAAAACTTTCATTAATTTTAAAGTGAATATGTTTACATAGACATTTACACTGGTTTGAAAATGTAAATATTGTAACTAGAATGTACATCATTTCTTTCATCTGTCCCTCCCTGCTCCATATGCTTGGGACTACCTGTGCTTTTTAGTTTTCTTTAAGAAACTAGCAATAAAGCAGTCACCAGCTTTTGCAGTGGTGGTTCATGAAATCATCATTCTATATACTGGGGTTGCCAGCCTCAAATGACTTGGACATCCACTAGCAATTTTCACATATTAATATTCACATGGCAATATATACATATTAGTTCACATGTTAGTAAATGAAAAATAAAGAATGTAAAATGTACACTTACGCCAATCTTGGCTCACAGTCTGTTTGCTCAGAGGAATAAAGGCACTAAAATAGGCCTTTTACACGTTTCTGGGGTGTTGTTATGTTAACAATGAATTCCTACTATGACTCCGTGTTTTCAGTTTCCTTAGATCCCGGTTGTCCTTGTTAAATGATAGAGTTTATTCTGGGCTATGAAGTCCTCAAAATTGCTCAAACAAAAGTCCAGTCTGATAAATGGAAGTCTGATTCTCACAGTCTTTACTAAGGCAAGGTCTGGTTGTCATCTTGGCAAGCGATTCTCACAGTGAACTAGACTTGCACAAATGTCAGATTATATTGTAGGTTTTCTGCCCCCGCCGGGCTGTTGGAACAAACGCCCAATCGACACAATTGTTATTCGCGCCTCAAGCTATCAGCCAATCTTATTTGAACGTTTAAATATTTGCCACTTTATGATGAAATATTCTGCATGACTCATCTAGTGCAATATTTTAAACGTTACTTTTCTAAAATTGGGCTGTAAACATCCGATTATTACTTGGTCATGTTACGTCTCTCACACTTCAATATGTCCGCCCAGATTGGGGGATTATCTGACTTGCCTATCCCACGTAATTCAACCGTCGTTATCAGACTATGACTCGGCGCAATTCGGCCGTCTTGGCTGGACATTTCGTGGTTTATCCGCACCTCCAATATGCAAGTCTATTATTCTGTAGAATTGAAAAGGATTACTCCTATCTTGTACAATCACCGTCATTAACTTTTTACCTGGGATCAAATGTGGGACCGTCACGTTGTGTGATCCAGTTAGTCCCTCAGGGATGGACCGACGAATTGAAGTGATCTGAAGTGTGAAAGTTATGTAAACATTGACATTCGGATGAGTTTTCTGTGTTGACAAATAAGGACAGTGGAGAGAGAAATAACAAAATATCACTCGCACAGGAATGTAATGCAATCCTGCCGGAGAGGACATGAGAGCACACAAACCGTTTCTGACAAAGTGCGAGATCGCCAGCAAAAATCATATCATAAAGCTGTTTAGTCAGAATCAATTAAATTCCATTCTACGGTGTCGTAGATTTGGGATAGGTGATTAAGACTTAGTTTGGTCCCTTCTGAATAGACATAGAAATAAGTGAGAGCTCAGTGGGAGGTGATAAAATAGAAATAGATTTCACGGGTGAGATGGAGGAAATATATTAGATTCTGTCTCTGACACTCGAGAAGCTTCTCTCAGTCATCTACAACAGAGTTAGATTGGTCAGACAAATCTAATATAATATATAGTAGTATATATATATATATACCTCCCATACACACACACATAAGTGACGACAATAGACGCACAAACGTGAACTATGACAATGAAAATATACAAATATTTTGGAACGAGCTGACCCGACACGCTGATTTAAGTTTAATGAATTTTAATTATCAGAATAAAATTCCATCACAACACATAAAATTACATCCAGCATATACAAATAGTCATAAAGTCAATGAATTGCTACAAGAATGATATACCCATTGGTATGATCTTTTCCCTCGATGACTAGCCCACAGTCCTGTTAGAAGAAAAGTGATAGCCCCAAAGAGTCACGGATACATATGATTGAGTCTAAGATTTCCCTTTAAAGGTATGAACAGACTTTGATACTCTGATCTATCCTAAGGAAAATATTGTTAGCAACAACACTTGCATAAAGAAATTTAAGACATCAAAAAATGGGTGCCAAAATACAACAATAAAAGAATCACTCAGTCCTGCATTCACTCTGTTCAGTCAGCCGTGATCACTAGCTTTCGTTCGTACTTACAGCTTTGGTAGCAACTTCTGGACAAACAATTTTTAGGACATGCACATTCAGAATCTCCAGGGTTAGACATTGGCCAAGGGAACCCCAGCTCCAAAAAGATAGGTTGAATTCGCTTCTTCAGGGAACGATTCCTTGGTTTTTCTTAATTAGGGATATCTGGTTCTGTCACATTAAAATTGTCCAGTTACGAACGTTACACGCGAGCAAAGTGTCAATAGCTTAGATTTCTGGTAACTAGGAATGTCAGGTAACTGCCTTCTCTCAGTATAGGGTTTTATTCGGTCACACCACATACTAGTCACACCTCGGTCGGAATGTTTATTGATTGTAATATTTTACTTGCCACAAGGGCTGAAATGTACTTGAGGTTTCTCTCAGTAAGAATTAAATCTGGCGCGATAGGCCCGTTACTTTATTTAAAACTTAAAGTTTATGGAATGGGTACTCTGTCGTTCTGGATGCCAATGCAATCTAGACAGGTTTTACTTTATACACCCCAGTCTTTAAGAAAAATGTTTTAGTTCTTTACAGATATTTCTCCGTACAAAACGCTGGCAAAGTTGGGTCACCCCAGTTTCACTGAATAAAGAGAAACCAGCATATAAAATACTTATACATACTATTCCCTCGGTTATATTTTACATTATAAACTGCAAGCGTAGAGCTTGTCGTATCATTTAAATCTCCCGGGAAATAAGTTATATTAATAAAATCAATCGTCATGAATTAGAAATACATACGTATTTCGTCAATACTCAATGATGAATCAATGCAGTTATAAGTTAGTTTAAAATATTCTCGACTGATTTCTAGTAGTTTAATTAAATTCATTAATAGCCGAATGAGTTTAAGCTAAAAATTATAATTTATTCTGCTTTCCACTGAAACACGTCAACTAGAGAATATAACCGACTTATAATTTATCTCTCTGCACAAAAGAAACTAGTGAAATAAAATAGGCGATTCAACACTTAATCACTCACAAAATACTAGATATATAATTTAATATTACCTCCACACAGAACTACAGGCGATCGCACAAACTAGAATTATTCACTAGATAGGTATTCTAGAAGCTCGACAAAAATTGACGAGAAAACTAAGAACTTCGCCATACAAGCTTATTCTTTTACACGAGCGACATATCTACTGCGAATCTGGAGAACTCAATGAAACAAAAGTTTAAAACTCCGGTTAATTATATGAAACAGACAAAGGATGTGCGCTATTTCCAAAACCCCGCAATAGCGCCGGTCTCACCCCTTCTCTTAACACTTCACATTAACTCAGAAGCCTGCCATAACCTGTCAATACGCATCTTAACGCCTTCTCCGACATACGGCTATTCTGGGCGATGTATGTCTGGCGCTTTCCCCACCTCAGGCCGAAAACTGGCCGAAGGACGCCGTGTCAGATGGAAATGTTAGACGATATGTCTGCCATCCCATGTCTATCGAGACGAATTTCACACTATTCGCTCACGTTCAGAGACTGACATCTGATGTAATAAAATGCGTTCTCAGTAAGAGAAAAGAAACAGGTAAACGTTAGAATGGGGAAATATATATAGTCGCAAACGAACGAATGCGAAAAACAGGAAAAGGATAAAAGAGCGATAATAAAGTAGAGGACACGGGTAGAAAAGAAAAGAATATAGAAAATTTATTGATCATAAATCTCTATGCGACATACGGGCTGAAGTACATGTTTTCATAACCCAATCTGTAGCCAATAGGAAGAGAAATGGCGACAAGAGTCATCTCTGTCGCACTCTATTTCTTATCCCAAATGGTTCTGTAAGTTTTTCTTCATGTCATGTATTCATAAGTTTTCTTTATTAAGTTAATGATCTGTAAGGCGACTCCATAATGCCTCTTCGGCTTCCAAAGGGATCCTCTGTCTACACTGTCAAATGCCTTTTCATAGCCTGCAAATCCGATGTAAAGAGGTGAGTTTCATTCTAGACTTTGTTTCACTATTATTCTCAATGTGGCTATCTGGTCTGTTCAGGATCAGTTTTGCATAAACATTGCTTGTTCATCTCTCAGTTCTCTGTCTATGGACTCTTTAAATCTCTCAAGGATGATCTTGTTTTTATATATTTTTTCTGGCACTGATAGTAACATTATTCCTCTGTAATGTATTCCCTCTTGTAAATCTTCGTTCTTAGGCAACGTCAGAATATATTCTTCCTTCTGTTCTGCTGGTATTTCTTCTCTCTCTATCGTTCTATATCTCTCTGCCTGCCTGTCTGTCTGTCTATGTCTTCCATCCATCCATCAACTCACCTGTCTATATGTCTTTCTGTCTGTCTATAGTTTATTCCAGCCATCCATCCGTCCGTCCGTCCGTCTATCTATCTATCTATCTATCTATCTATCTATCTATCTATCTATCTATCTATCTATCTATCTATCTATCTATCTATCTATCTATCTATCTATCTATCTATCTATCTATCTATCTATCTATCTATCTGTCTGTCTGTCTGTCTGTCTGTCTGTCTGTCTGTCTGTCTGTCTGTCTGTCTGTCTGTCTGTCTGTCTGTCTGGCTGGCTGGCTGGCTGTCCTGTCCTGTCCTGTCCGGTCCCGCCTGGTCTTGTCCCGGCCCGTCCCGTCTTGTCCTGCTCTACCCAGCCCTGCTCTGTCCGTCCATCAATCTATCAACACACCCGTCTGTCGATGTCTTTCTGCCTGTCTAGTCCTTTCATCTATCCATCCATCCACGCACCCGCCTCTGTCTGTATGTCTGCCTGGATCTGTCTGCCGGCCTATCTGTCCGTTCGTCTGTCCATCCATCCGTCCATCCACACATCCATCCACCACCCATCCATCCGTCCATTCATCCATCCAATCACCCATCCACCTATCCATCCACCCACCCTCCCGTCCATCCACTTACCCGTCCATCCATCCATCCTTCCATCAAAACATCCGTCTGTCATTATGTCTTTCTATCTGTCTACAGTCCATCCATCTACCAATCCATCCATTCACCTGCCTGTCTATCTGTCTTTCTGTGTGTCTGTCTGGATCTGTCTGCCATTCGTCCCTTCATCCATCCATCCATCCATCCATCCATCCATCTTTGTCTCTATGTCTCTGCCAGTCTTTATGTATGTTTGCTTGACTGTCTACATATCTACTTAATCTGTCTGTCTACCAAACTTCCCGCCCGGCTGCGTGTTTGCAGCCCGTCCATTTGACTCGTAGAAGATTGTCGCGTGTCTACTGGTATCTGCATGGCCCCATTCCCCCGGGCGGCAGCACTAAGGCAGATGACATGTCGTACCAACTCGCCTGGTTACTCATGGGAAATTAAAAGTTATCACTCAATTCGTTTTACATTTACTATCTTTCTACTTTTTCTGTCATTCTTTTCTCCCCTGCCTGTGTTCTCAGTCATTCCATCCACTATTCTTATATGTCCGTGACTCATTCTGTCAGTTTTTATTTCATTTATTTGTTCTCTCGCTGTTTACGTATTATTTTTTTTAAAGCAACAACCCAGTTTTGCTTTTCTTTTGTTTGTTAATTAATGTTATCAGATCCACCTGGTTCTGTTATTGTTTGTTTTTGTGCTGACGATAATTTTCTCTTGACGGTATTTCTATTTCTGTTGTGCCTTTTATTTTCTTCCATCTGTTTCGTACTGTATTTTTCCTTCTTTTTTTCCCCCCAATCCTTGCTCACCTTCGTTTATAACTCTTTTTTTTTTCTCTCTGTTTCCTTTCTCGACTTTTCACCACAATTCCACATACTCCGAAACTGTTGACCCCACTAAAGGAGCAAAGAGTCAGCGTGGCTGTCTCTAACCCAGTTGATGGAGAAACTGTATAGGACGAGAGAAGCCTGAGACGAACAGCCAGCTTTATAAGATAGATAGATGTGTTATTTGGGAGCGAACGACGAATAAGAAGAAGAAGCAGACCCAGTTCCCATTCACGTTTTCCATGTTGTGTTTTTTTCCCCCTCAGTCTCCTTTCTCTCAATTTCCACGGATATTACAAGACATCACCGCGTGTAGGTCCCGTGGGTCTTTTATGGGAGAGGTAAAGTACAGGCCTTCAGCTCCCTTAGGATATTAATACAATGCGACTAATATGAGGCTGTACTTCTGTGTGTCCTCTATGTGTCCTTAAAAGATTTATTTGTCGAATGTTGGATTTTGACGCAAGTGTTGTATACCAGGTATAAAATGGATGTGTGGAAGAGTAACATACTCGTATATTGTTATAAGCAGACGTATCGACATATTCAGCCCGACGGTAGTGCACTGTCTAGTTTCAGGGACAAGGACTATGAAATAATGGACAAAGAATGGGATGTCAGTAAATGATGGCTGTAGTGCCTAGTGAGGATTTATTTTTATTGTTGAAGTGAACCTATCAAATAAACATTTAGACCGTCATGGCCTGGTTCATTGCTTCAATTATGTTGTGTAGACCCGTTGGATGAAAATAACACACCAAATTGTACATGTCGGTCCTTCGTGAGTGAATCCCATAACATAGACTGCCAGGGTTACACAACATACAATTGGTGATTCTACATCGGCCATCCTTGAGTGAATCACATAACATAGACTGCCAGGGTTATAATAGCCCCTTCAGTTATAACGGACTAAGGGAATGCGCCCCTTAGGTGACAGCTCTCACCTGTTTACTTTCCTGGTGTACCTTTTGACGTTTTCTCATCTCTTCTCTTTGCCGTGAGAGCTTCTTTTCGCCCAATCTGAGGTGGCGCTGTAGAGAGCATCGCCACTTGGTGCGATCGGCAGCTTCATCCTCTCAGGTTACTGGATTCATGTCCAGTGCCCTCATGTCTCTCTTGTACACATCTTTGAACCACAGCTGCGGTCGCCCAACTGTTCTTTTGCCATCTGTCAGTTGTCCGTGGAAGATAACTTTCGGGAAGCGACCATCGTCCATGCGGCGGACATGGCCAAGTCTTAAGCAGTGTATACATGCCTTGAAGGCCGGCATGTGACAACACCTCTACATCTGTCACTTTGTATTTCCACGAAAAACCGAGGATGTGGCGTAGACACCGTTGATGGGAGGTATTGAGCCTTCTTTCTTGCTTGGCATAGGTTTTCCATATCTCGGTGCCATAAAAAAGTGTGCTGGTGACGCAGGCTTTGGTCTTCGTTGTGAGTTTAGAGTTTCCCCAAGCACGGGTTGTGAGACGGGCAAAGGTAACTGCAGCTTTGCCAATGCGGCTGTCAATTTCTGTGTCCACGGTTACACAACAAAAACTTGGTGATTGAACATGTCGACCCTTCTTGAGTCTCACATAACACAGACTGTTACACAACCTCAACATGTACAATATTGCATCAGAAACCCCAGCCGCAAGAGCATTGTGAATTCTTGTGTGCCAGCTTTCCGCGAGGGAACCAGTGGCAGCGGTGTCTATATGCTCCATAGGGAGCGACCAAAAAAAAAGATAATAATGATAATTACAAGGTATCATTATCATTTAGGGCAGACAAATAAAAAGACAAAAAAAAACACACACAAAAAGACAAATAAAAAGACAAATAGAAAAACAAATAAAAAGACAAATAAAAAAGACAAATAAAAAGACAAATAAAATAGACAAATAAAAAGACAAATAAAAAGACAAATAGCCTATTTCTTTTAAGGTAAAGGTAGTCCCATGGCAAATACTGTCATAGGGGAGTGATGCGTGCCGTCTATCAGTCGAAATTGGTATAATCAGCGGAACAATGTCCGTGGCCAAATAAACACATAGGGGTATGTCGACAGACACGTATCAACTGGAATGCCAATTAGTTGACCAACACCTCTTTAAAGTTCACGAGATACAATTTATTCAGGTACTGGTACAAGCTCCATCAATTATAACAAATGTTCATGCCCCATGGCAAAGGCAGTAATGTGCAGTCTTCATAATGTCGTTAGGCAGTCCGTTCATCTATGTAAACGCTGTCCTTGCATTCTTATAAGTTTAATATCTCGAAACATTCGACACAATATTGAAAAGTACTCCCTGTCATACAAATAAGCTAGGGACACCTCAGCTGAGTATGTTGGTGCCCTAGTGATGGTAAAAACTCAGGGAAAACACAGTAGACTGCAGGAGTAAACACATATGCGACCTCTCGCATTAAAACACAATCGGCATCTCCCCCTTGCAGACGATTAAACAAAACTTCTGCTCAAATCCGCGTCTGCCACCGCACTATCCCGGTATGGCGTCATTTCCGTTTATTGTGAGTCAATCCGTAATAAAATATAAGAAATGTAGCTCTATCGAGCTGAAGAAACTCCACACATAATCGTTATGAATTTTAATCATAACGGAGTGGAATGCTAGAGACGTCACTATAGTAGGTCCGGCATGGAAGGGTGGGGTGACCAGTATTCTTCCTCGCTGCCTTTTCCTTCCCTAAATCATGAGCAAAATCAGGTACACATTTCCAGCTGGGTAGACTGGAGCGTGATGATACCGTGAATGGACCCCGGCTCCTTTGCCGTGAGATACCTGGGCTCTAACCATTCGGTCAATCGGATGTTCCTATTTCTTTACCCGGACAACATTTTTATTTCGTTGGTTCAGCTCGCTAAGGACTATAGGACTTCAGCAAACTAACCTCCCTAAGGAGTATAGGGACTTCAACAAACTAACCTCCTTAAGGACTATAGGACTTCAACAAACTAACCTCCCTAAGGACCATAGGACTTCAACAAACTAACCTCCCTAAGGAGTATAGGGACTTCAACAAACTAACCTCCCTAAGGACTATAGGACTTCAACAAACTAACCTGCCTAAGGACTATAGGTCTTCAACAAACTAACCTTCCTAAGGACTATAGGACTTCAACAAACTAACCTCCCTAAGGACTATAGGACTTCAACAAACTAACCTCCCTAAGGAGTATAGGGACTTCAACAAACTAACCTCCCTAAAGACTATAGGACTTCAAACAACTAACCTCCCTAAGGAGTATAGGACTTCAGCAAACTAACCTCCCTAAGGAGTATAGGTCTTCAACAAACTAACCTCCCTAAGAAGTATAGGACTTCAACAAACTAACCTCCCTAAGGAGTATAGGACTTCAACAAACTAACCTCCCTAAGGAGTATAGGACTTCAACAAACTAACCTCCCTAAGGAGTATAGGACTTCAACAAACTAACCTCCCTAAGGAGTATAGGACTTCAACAAACTAACCTCCCTAAGGAGTATAAGACTTCAACAAACTAACCTCCCTAAGGAGTATATGACTTCAACAAACTAACCTCCCTAAGGAGTATAGGACTTCAGCAAACTAACCTCCCTAAGGAGTATAAGACTTCAACAAACTAACCTCCCTAAGGAGTATAGGACTTCAACAAACTAACCTCCCTAAGGAGTATAGGACTTCAACAAACTAACCTCCCTAAGGAGTATAGGACTTCAGCAAACTAACCTCCCTAAGGAGTATAGGACTTCAGCAAACTAACCTCCCTAAGGAGTATAGGACTTCAACAAACTAACCTCCCTAAGGAGTATAGGACTTCAGCAAACTAACCTCCCTAAGGAGTATAGGACTTCAACAAACTAACCTCACTAAGGAGTATAGGACTTCAGCAAACTAACCTCCCTAAGGGGTATAGGACTTCAACAAACTAACCTCCCTAAGGAGTACAGGTTTTCAACAAACTAACACTAATTTCTCATGTAGAGTGCCATTAGTGCAACATTTGTTCATGTGTCCCCCCCCCCCCATCCCTTTCATTGTTGACCCCAGTTCTCATTACCCAGTGTTTTTTGGTCGACATCTACCTCTCTTACGCTGTGGATTCCAGAATGAGAAGTGCCTTGTCAAGCTATCAGCAGGCTTGCCCAATGTGTGCTGTTCATTGCCAGCGTCTTCTTCTAATGTCTTATTCCAAGTGCACTTGTCTGGTTCGTGTCATCAGTTCCACATTAGTAACCTTGTTATACCATTTCGATCCTTCTATTCTACGTAAGCACTCATTTATGAAAGTCTGTAGCTTCTTTGGTCGTAGTTTTTGTTTTTCTTCATATACAGCGAGGAAGGGAAACCAGCCACCCCAACTAACACAGCTAAGACCCAATATAGTAAAGTCTCTAACACGGAACTCCCTATCTGCAGTGCGACAACCTTTATTGACGTAATTATCATTGCATTCATTATCATTGTTATCTCCTTTCTTCTCCTGAGCTACGTCCTTTTTTCAGGTCACTCACGTGTTTTCGGAACTTGACAAATCAAAGTTCTACCCGATTTGAACTCAGAACTTCAACCTAATTGCTGTTACATAGAACGTTATCTAAGAGCTGCATAATTTAAAATGATAATTTGCTGATTCTAGCAAGTTGCGTTAATTAATTGCTCTGCAATGAGATTAATCTGTCGGGAACACCAATTATGCTAGAGATAAACTTGAAACTCGTCTGCTTTTTTATTACATTACTATAGCTGATTTCGAATACAGTGTTTTATTGAATCCAATTTATCTGTGCGGTAATTCTGTTTCTAAAACATTGCTAAATCATTTAAATTGCTTCTTTTTTATTCACAGACTAAATAATGTAATTAGCATTGACGATTATCGGTTATCCAGTACCGTCCGATGATTCTAGTGCATTTTTCATTTGTAACTTATGTTTACTTTTTCCTTCCACCATTGCCGGAAGTGTATTGTGGAGCTGAGCCTAGTGTGTCGCTTGACTGTGAGCCCGTGTTGTTGTAGGATATCTGTGTTGTTGTAGGATATCTGTGTTGTTGTAGGATGTCTGTGTTGTTGTAGGATATCTGTGTTGTTGTAGGATATCTGTGTTGTTGTAGGATGTCTGTGTTGTTGTAGGATGTCTGTGTTGTTGTAGGATATCTGTGTTGTTGTAGGATATCTGTGTTGTTGTAGGATATCTGTGTTGTTGTAGGATATCTGTGTTGTTGTAGGATATCTGTGATGTTGTAGGATATCTGTGATGGTGCAGGATATCTGTGATGTTGTAGGATGTCTGTGTTGTTGTAGGATATCTGTGTTGTTGTAGGATATCTGTGTTGTTGTAGGATATCTGTGTTGTTGTAGGATATCTGTGTTGTTGTAGGATATCTGTGTTGTTGTAGGATATCTGTGATGGTGCAGGATATCTGTGATGTTGTAGGATGTCTGTGTTGTTGTAGGATGTCTGTGTTGTTGTAGGATGTCTGTGTTGTTGTAGGATATATGTGTTGTTGTAGGATATCTGTGTTGTTGTAGGATGTCTGTGTTGTTGTAGGATGTCTGTGATGTTGTAGGATATCTGTGTTGTTGTAGGATATCTGTGTTGTTGTAGGATATCTGTGTTGTTGTAGGATATCTGTGTTGTTGTAGGATATCTGTGATGGTGCAGGATATCTGTGATGTTGTAGGATATCTGTGATGTTGTAGGATGTCTGTGTTGTTGTAGGATGTCTGTGTTGTAGGATATCTGTGTTGTTGTAGGATATCTGTGTTGTTGTAGGATATCTGTGTTGTTGTTGTAGGATATCTGTGTTGTTGTAGGATATCTGTGATGTTGTAGGATATATGTGTTGTTGTAGGATATCTGTGTTGTTGTAGAATATCTGTGATGTTGTCCATCCAGCTGCCTCTTGATCTTCCCCGTGCTCTGAACCTAGATCTTCTGGTGTTGTAGGCTCCAGTCTCATAATATGGCTAGACCACTTGATTTTCTGTGTCTTTATATGCTTGATGCAGAATGTAGCTTCCACCATTTTTCTTATGTCGTAATTTCTCATAGTGTCCCTCCTGGTTACATTAATGGCTTTTCTTAAGCATCTCATCTCACAGGAAATGATTTTCCTTTTCTGGGTTTCGTCAATGACCATGTTTGACACTGATAGCACAGAGGGGGTAAGAACATACTAGTTATCAGTTGTCGGATAGTTTCCGTACTAATATTCTGATATTTGAGTAGTGATGACAGTTGGTAAGTCACTGCATCGGTCTTGTGCCATCTTTTTCAATTTCTCTTGTCACTTTTTCAGTTTTTCATTTGTAAAGTGTGCCAGGACAGCGGCCGTTTGGCCTACTCTTACGATTTTCAACTGCTGATGGATTTCTTACGTGCGCAAATCACACACATTTTCTTTAAAAACTTGTTACTTCCTAACTAGCCTAACTTCCAACAGTTTTTTTAAGGACCATCTTCATTGCAAACGGACAACTCCATAAGTGCTTTGGTCTCCTCCATTGGATCGCACAAGGAGGATCTCATCACAGTACATGAACTCCGTAGCACCGGCTATAATCCCGGTGTGTGTGTATACAGGAATCACACATTCTATGAATATTTTTGTGGTGGGTAGTTTCAGAAATAAAAAAAAATGTTCCAGGGCAGCGACCCTCAAGGTCTTTCCATGTCTTCTCCAGGAGGGATTTGTAAGGATCACAACGTGCACACGGCACCTCCTATTTTTTTTAAGCCCTTATCAGATTTCAGTACCCAGTAGATCAAGAAGGAGTATAACATCATTAAGAACTACTTGTTCTGAAAAAAAAAAATTTCGGTAATTATATTCCCTGTGCTGGGATTGAACTCGGTATCTTTAGAATTAGAGGCGGACTCCAGACCTCTGAGCCATTCCGACCCCCTAAGCGTTAAAACTAGGTGTTTAAGCGTATTAAGGAAACTAACTTGTAATCAGATACCGAGTTCTTGTTCTCACGTCTCATTCTTTTCTTCCCGCTCCTTCCAGAGCACAGAGGTACCACTACAGTTGACCTTCTTACAGGAAGCGTGCTTGGCAGCCTCCACGCTCTTGTTGTGGTAGTTTCTGTAGCAGTGCGTTTTATATGGTGAAGTTTCTAGCCATTCCTCAGCAAGAGAGAGGCTGGTAAGAAAACGAAGATGGATGTATACCGCTCCACCTATGTCCCAGTCTTGACGTATGGATGCGAGTCATGGGCAATGACTACAGCCCACAGAATCTTGATCCAAACCTCAGAAATGAGGTATCAACTGGGGATCGAACCATGCCATGGACCACCGAGCTAGGAAGCCAGTGCACTAACCACTATGCATACAGCACCACTATGCTACCGCGGCTCCTGATCGTGAACTGGTTAAATTTATATTATTTATTTTTGCTTTCGTTTGTTGTGGAGCCTGGAGCCACCATTTCACTTGGTCAGATTTACCGGAAGCCGGCACCAAGTATTGACAGGCTCTTGTTGTGGAGCTTGGAGCCACCATTTCACCTGGTCAGATTTACTGGAAGCCGGCACTAAGTATTGACAGGCTCTTGTTGTGGAGCCTGGAGCCACCATTTCACCTGGTCAGATTTACTGGAAGCCGGCACCAAGTATTGACAGGCTCTTGTTGTGGAGCTTGGAGCCACCATTTCACCTGGTCAGATTTACCGGAAGCCGGCACCAAGTATTGAGAGGCTCTTGTTGTGGAGCCTGGAGCCACCATTTCACCTGGTCAGATTTACTGGAAGCCGGCACTAAGTATTGACAGGCTCTTGTTGTGGAGCCTGGAGCCACCATTTCACCTGGTCAGATTTACTGGAAGCCGGCACCAAGTATTGACAGGCTCTTGTTGTGGAGCTTGGAGCCACCATTTCACCTGGTCAGATTTACCGGAAGCCGGCACCAAGTATTTAGAGGCTCTTGTTGTGGAGCCTGGAGCCACCATTTCACCTGGTCAGATTTACCGGAAGCCGGCACCAAGTATTGACAGGCTCTTGCCGTGATGGTTTCTTTAACAATTTGTTTTACATGATGAGTTTGCCAGCTTCATGCATAACCTTATAATAATGCCTGAGGGTGAGGAAGTCATGTTCTTTCTTCGGGCAACCACAGACCCCTGGAAACTACACGGAGCAAATAGTTAAATAATAATAATAATCATCATCACCATCACCACCTTTCATTATCCATCCATTCATCCATAATCCATCCATCATCTACCCATCATTCACCCATCTTCCACCCACCATCCACCCCTCCATCACCCACCCATCATCCTCCCACCCATCATCCGCCCAACCATCTTCCACCCATCATCCACTCACCCATCATCCACCCATCATCCATCCATCATCCACCCACCCATCATCCACCCATCCCTCATCCACCCACCCACCCACCATCCACTCACCCATCATCTACCCATCATCCACCCATCAATCATCCACTCACTCATCCATCATTCCCCCATCCATCCATCATCCACCTACCCATCCATCATCCACCCACCCATGATCCACCAACCGATCATCCATCAATCACCCACCCATCATCCACACATCCATCATCCACCTATCCATCATACATCCACCCACGCATCATCCATCCATCCATCATCCACCCACCCATCATCTACCCATTATCCACCCACCCATCATCCACCCACCATCATCCACCCACCTATCATCCACTCATACATCATCCATCCACCCATCATCCACCTACCCATCATCCATCCACCCATGATCCACCCACCCATGATCCACACATCCATGATCCACCCACCCATCATCCACCAACCAATAATCCACCCATCCATCATCCACCTGCTATCCACCCATCATCCACCCATCATCTACCCATCATCCACCAACCCATAATCCACCCATCCATCATCCACCTGCTATCCACCCATCATCCACCCACCCATTATCCAACCATTATTCTTATCTCTCGTTACATAGCATGGAGCCAGCACTGGTTCCCTTGCACGAACTCTGCACCAAAAAATCACATGCTCTTGTAGTGGTGGCTTATGTAGCCTTGTACGACATGCCTAAGGGCGCCGTAGTCCTATTATCTCCTTGTCTCTTCAGATAACCCTGGGAACTGCACGGCAGAAATGCCCTGTCTACTGTAACGTCCGTGTTGTGGTCATTTTAAACGTTTTTTTCCCACATTTTGTTTCCGGAGGGAAAAACGTATTAGTCAAATTGATTTGGTTTTTTTTTTAAACCATGCACTTGAAAACTAGTGTTTGTCGTGTTCACGGGATACTGAGTTCAACCTCATATGGGTTATAATTAAGGTATATAGTGTTCATCATTCTATATAGCATATTACATTTGTTGTTTTCCTTGTTTTTTTTATTTAATACAGTTTTGTGTGTTGGCTCTACCATGCTGTAGTTTAACTGCCGTTTGTTGTGGCACTGTTTAATGTCTGTGGTGTTTGAAATGTATCCTCTTTCATGATACTATATTGCTGTCTCTCGCTATTGACATCCTTTTAAATGTATCTGCTGGGCGTGTGTTGGTCTTTATGTTTGTTTCATATAAGATTATTATGAGCTGTTCTGCAGTACATCAAACTCTAAGTAATCTTTTTCGTGCTTGTGTACTGTAAAGGGCAATTTTTACTATCTTGCAATATAATACATTTATATACTTATTATGTTCGCAAATATTTGGTAATCAAAGTATTTCCTTTTTAAGTGCTTAAGGAGAAGTCATTTTTGAGTTACTTCCCTTGAAAGTAGTTCCGTCATCTTCGATCGGACTCCGCGGACGAGTCTAGGCCTACTGCGATTTATTCTTTGGCTGGGTAGGAATAGATTGTTCTTGCTTCAGTATATCTATGGCCTGAATTTATACGTAGTGTTTGTATGAGTAGGACGAGTCTGTCTTATATATGGATATCTTTACATTTCTAAGTCGAACTATGTTGGTTGTGGCTAGAAAAGGTCAAAGGCTATGCAGCGGAAGTATCGCTAGCAAGGGGTGTGATTCATGGCTGTCATCCTGTCTGGATGTAGAATTTTGTGGTAGCCGGCCTATCGCCGAAAAAGTGATCTATAAGTCAATGGGGAAAAGTGATAGTCATTTAGACATGTTGTATGTACTTTACCCCAGTGTTTATTCTCTTTTGCCAAGGAATGGCAAAGTTATATTTCGCATAGAAAGGTAAAACCACAATTTATTATGAACTTGGGCTTCGCCATCGTTGTCGATAAACAGATGCACAGTGGTACTTTTGAAAAGAATATTTATTCAAAGGAAGACGACATTCCTATGTATCAGCACTAGATTATATGATATTATTCAATTACTTCTATGATAGAAGTCATGAAGAAATGAGGACATTTAACGAATGACCAATTTTGGTCTGGGTCCTATAGTGAGTGAAACTTACGAGAGAAGAACAGCCATGTTGAAATTCATATACTTTGTATTTATCGAGTGAGAAAAAGGGATGCCTGTACTATCGCTCGATGAACCAAGAGATCACTGCTACATGTGAGAACCCATGTCTGGGATTCCTATATCTTTATGGAAAATATATATATTGAACTTTACGTGAAGGGATATTCACTAGACGAGGTTAGGTCTAGGATCCTTCCTATATATTGGTTATGGTCTGACGTGCCCAGTCAGTACAGCCAGATGATTTACATGATGGAACTCTGAATGCTTATTTACGAATGCTCCATTATGATATTTGCCAAGCATGAATGCTAACTTAAGATGATATTCCTGTGATCAACATTATGCTGTCTATGTCGACATTTGTTCCTGTAACCATACACGTACTGTCCAAGTGTGCGTCCCATTAAATGTTATAAAAAGACCACCGTAGTTCCAGTACTTCTTGAATTCGAACAGTGTGAGTATGAGTGATGTACTACCAACCTGTCAACTCTATCGAATCATTCTACCATTCGCGTACTGACATTCAGATACACACTCATTGTTTACACTCACATTCTTGTCGGAGCCTCATCACGTTCCAGGACAAGATGACCTGTATGACCAAAACTGTGCTGGGTTTAATGAGTTGACAATCGTTACACTTTACTACACCAGTCCCAACATCTACATTTATCAACTGGTGGACATTCACGGTATCTAACAAATAAATGAGTTAACAACTATACAGAGTTTAACAACTGGTGTGCCAGCTTCCTGGGTCAACCTGCACAGTGACCATATTGAGAAGTAAACTACTGAGACCAGACCGTTCCTTGGGGTCTGTTACGACACACAAATACATCAACAGTACAACTCTACAGTGATGTCAGCGTGACCTGTCCTGTCGAGAGTATGCGGTAACTAGGTCAGCGTTTGTTGACATTTGGTTCGTTGGACATTTGCCATACAACTGACAGTGTTACACAGCAAGCTTGGTTGAAACATAGAACATTACACATCAGGACTGGAGAATATTTGACAGTGTTTGCGAAAGGAAGTGTTATTGAACTGAGAAGTCCTACATCGATTGTTATCATTCACATCAACGATGGAGCTTCTATTTCTGTGTTGAATTTAAAATAATTAGACCAGAAGTATTTGTTTAATAAAGTACCACAGTACTGTACTATTAGGCAGTGTAACTGAGCCTTCTTTACAACACATTCTTTCTGCAACACTCTATTTACATCATATTTCCATACTATTTATGCAATTATGTATTTATGTTTAAATATTTATATGTGATATTTGTTTGTATCCAGCGGGTTGTTGTTTTGGTTGGGCGGTGTCACACAACAGAGTATCCCACGTAATAGAGGGTCTGATGTGTGCGTTTCTATAGGTGCAATTTTCTTGATTGAAAATTTGCTGCGACAGCTGTTGCTATTAGTGTTAGCTGTGAAGACTGTACTCATTGTTGTTTTTTGTAATATTCCTCTGTTCTTTAGTTTGTTTTGATTTGTTTGTAATTTGTTGGTCTACCCTATTCTATCTTTCAGTTCTATTCTCAATTTATATTTATATACTGTGGCGTTATTTGTATTTGTTATCCTCTTGCGGTTTATCTTTTATTGTTTTCCCATTTCATTTATTTCATTTCCGCAAATGTTTTCATGTTCTCCTGTATAACTGTTTTGTTTTGTGCCTGATCGACATACACTATTTTAAATATAGTTGATCATATAAATTGATGTACAAGAATCAACTGATAGTTAATTGCTATTACTAAAGGTACACAGTTGATGATATAAAACACTATTTCTGGTGCACTGCACTTATATTATAGAGTGAACCAGCAACTTATAGCTGTTATTATATAAGGATTTATACAAGACCTTTGTAAGGCTTGTTTCCCACAGTGATTGGGATAGTTAAGTACTATTTTCCACAGGTTACAAAGTTATCATACAAGGTCTTTGATTAAGACTAAGAAAGTGAATTTATTTACTTTTGCAAATTACTGATCTTATTAGACAAGATGTCTACTTTAGATTATTTTATCACACAAGGCAAGGTTCTTGATAAGACTGGTCAGCAATTAGAAGAATGGGCAGTTGCTCAATATGACAAAGCATTAGCTGCAGAAGAGAGAAAAGCATTGATTGAAGAAAAGAAATTAGCAGCTGAGGAGAAAAGATTAGAAGCTGAGGAAAAAAAAATTACAAAGAGAGTATGAACAAAAGAAATTGCAGATACAGACTGATGAAAAAAGATTCCAGATGGAAATGGAAAAAGAGAAAAGAAAGGATGAAGCTGCTGCAGAAGAGAGAAAATTACAAGCTGAAGCTCAAGAGAAAAAAGCAATAAGAGAACATGAACACCAAAAAGAACTTTTAGCATTTGAGTTAGAAAAGTTAAAGTTAACAAACATAAGTGATGGTAATCAAGCATCTGGTGGTAATGGTAAACCCTTTACTTACAAGGTCAAGGTACCAGCGTTCAACCCTTCCAGTGATGACATAACATTCTGGCTAAATAGATTTGAACGCTCGTGTCGAGCACATAATGTGGACAAATCACAATATGCTAACCAGTTATCAGAAAATCTGAAAGGTGATTCTCTGACTAGTTTAAGTTTGGTTGAAGAGGCTGACAAAGATAACTATGATGTTATTAGGGCCGCCTTATTAAAGAAGTATCAGTTGTCTGAAGAGGGTTATCGGAAGTTGTTTAAGACAATGGTGCCTGAGGCAGGTGTAGAATTCTCAGAATTCATTGCAAGGACACGTCTTACATTTGATCGTTGGATTGAGCTATCCAAAACAGAAAAGACTTATGAAGCCCTTATGGACTTGATACTCAGAGACAAGATTATGTCAAGTATAAATAAACCTTTCCTCGAATTCTTACATGAGCGTAAACCTAAGTCTCTAAAAGAAATGGAACAGTATTGTACCCAATACGTCACTGCACATCCGGACGTAGCTATTAGCAACAATAAGGTTAAAGAAGGTATGCCAGTTGCTTCTGCAACACCATACAACCCTAATCACTCTCACAAATTCCAAGGACCTCAAAATAAGTTTAATAAAAAAGGTAACTATTACAGTTATCAGAACCAAGGTAACCAATCATTTCAGGGTTCTTCTTCGAATACCTGGAGAAGAGCTGACAGCCCTCGATTCAGGGGTGGTCATAATTACAGGAACTTTCGCAAAGGAAGTCATTCTAGAAACTATCCAAGTTTTCCTTCATGGAGACAACAAGATCATATTTACAGAGATACTCATTATAATGAATATGATGATAGTAACCAAAGGAGCTATGATTCAAACCCGAGTAGGGGTTATAATAGTGGAAACAATGATAAGTACAGAGGCAATAATAACAGAGGTAGAGCACAATTCAAAAAACATAAAACTCATTACCAGGCGAACTCTGCACAGCAAGAGTCCCACGAAGCCTATAAACAAAATAAAGATAATGATGACTCTAATAATATGGCATGTGCCGCTTTTGATTTTGGGAGAGCATCTCAGTGCCCCCAATGCAAAACATTATTTGAGCCAACCACAGTGTCTACTTTAAGCTGTGGCCATCCTCTTCCCGCTCTTCCTGCGTCAATCGCGCATGATGGGAGAGGTTCTCTTGTCTTACACAAAGGTTTAGTAAATGACAATCCAGTCTCAGTACTTTTTGATTCTGGATGCACAACTATTGGGGTTAGGCAGTCACTCATAGATCCTTCTCATTCTACAGGCAAAGTAGTCAAATGCGTAACATTTGGCGGCACCATAGAGAAATACTCTACCGCTATCATTAGGATTGCTACTCCTTTCTTCACAGGAGATGTACACGCATGTCTTTTGCCGAATCCGATCGCTGATCTTATCATCGGTCGCATTCACGGAGTCAAAGAATGCACTCCGGAGCAAATTTCCGTTTGGGAAAATCAAAATATGCAATCTGCTAATGCGGTAGTCACTAGAGCTCAAGCTCTCAATATGCCTGAAACTTCATCTATTGAAGATAATGAAGTGCATAACCAAGATGATCCCTTGGTAATTTCTCGTGACTCGTTTATAAAACAACAAGAAGAAGATCCGACTCTTAAGAAATTCTTCACTCTTGTAACGAAAGGTGATCCGAATAAAGATTCAAATTGTAAATCTTGGATTACAATGAAGAATGGCGTACTTGTACGTATGGTGCAAGACTCCACTAAGTCAAGTCATTCTCAGATTCTTGTACCCAAGAATTTGAGAGTTAAGATCTTACAACATGCACACGACTCTCAGTGTGCTGGTCACATGGGTTTTTCCCGTACAAAGTCAAGAGTTCTTGCGGCTTTCTTTTGGCCTTTTGTGAACAAGGACATACGGATCTATTGTCGATCCTGTAAAGTATGTCAAGAAGTCAAATCCAAAGGTCCTCGTCATGCTGCGCCTATTCAGGCTGCAGATATTCCTATTCGTCCATTCCAGAAAATGGCAATAGACATCATTGGTCCATTCAAGATCAAATCTGCTAGAGGACATCAGTTTATCTTAACGTGTGTAGACATGTGCACACGTTGGCCAGAGGCTATCCCTCTAAAGAGCATTACTACCGCTGACATTGCAGATGCTCTTTGGCTTATATTTTCTCGGCTGGGATTCCCCGGAGAAATATTATCAGATCATGGCACCCAACTGATATCGGATACCATGTCTCAAGTAATGTCTACTCTACAGATAGAGAGATCTTTGAGTAGCATCTATCATCCTATGTCCAATGGGATGGTCGAGCGACTAAATAGAACACTTAAGAACTTATTAGGGAAGATAACTGAGGATCATCCTCAAGATTGGGATAGGGTTTTACACGCGGCCCTCTTCGCGTACAGAGAGGTCCCCAATGAACATACAGGGTTTTCTCCCTTTGAACTTGTCTTTGGCGCGCGACCGCGCGGCCCAATGTCTTTGCTGCATGATCTTATAACAGCTGACAATATTGACGATGACACAAAATCTTCTTACGAGTATGTCATCGCGCTGAGACAGAAGATTATCGAAGCATGCAAATTGGCAACGTCCTCTTCTGAATTTGCTAAGCAGAAGGCAAGACAATTTGCTAATAAGAAGAGAACTTTACGACAACTTTGTCCTGGTGACAAAGCATTTGTTTTGCTACCTTGTCGTGAAAATAGACTCCTTATTAGTTGGAAAGGTCCGTACGATATAATATCGAAAATTTCAGATGTTGACTACATCGTCGATATCAACGGGAAGCATAAAACCTTCCACATCAATATGCTTACGGAGTTCCATGAACGTCCTGACTATCTACAGCCTATTTTCCAGGCAACGGACGATTCTCATGTCAAACATGGTCATTACTCATCACTGTCTGTAATACAGGATGAGGAAACAAGTTTTTCGGATGTTAATCTTCCGCTTCCAATGATCCCACTTCATTCTAGTGAATCATGGAAAGACGTTACTGTTTCTCCTGATTTGTCTCTAGGAGAACGGCGACAAGTTTCGTCTATGTTACAAACATTTCAGGATGTCCTCACTGACATCCCGGGACAAACTCATGTCATTGAGCATGACATTATTCTAACTGAACATACTCCAATTAGGGTTAGACCTTATCCTATCCCTATACATTTCCAAACACAGGTTGAAAAGGAGTTGGATGAAATGATAGATTTACAAATAATCGAACCATCCACTTCTGCATATTCTTCGCCGATGGTTATTGTTCGAAAAAAAGACAATAACATACGTCTTTGCGTTGACTATCGCAAATTGAATCAAGTTACGAAGTTCGATGCTGAACCTATGCCTTTACTAGAAGAGCTACTTACTCGTCTTTCTAAATCGCATTTTTTCACTAAACTTGATTTGTCTAAAGGATATTGGCAAGTTCCATTATCCGAACGCGCCAAACCTCTTACCGCTTTCTCTACTCCCAGAGGCCTTTTCCAATGGAATTTTATGCCTTTCGGCCTTATGAACGCACCAGCTACATTTGTACGCATGATGCGTCGAATCCTATCGTATCGGTCAGATGTCATTGCTTATCTAGACGACATCTGTCTTTTCAGCGATACTTGGGAAGATCACTATTCAGGGTTAGTTGAATTATTATCAACTCTGCGTGAGTATAACCTGACAGCAAAACCATCTAAAGCTTGTATTGGCTTTAGCGAAATTGCTTTCTTAGGCCATCGAGTAGGTCACGGTTTCTTGAAGACAGAAGACCATAATATCACTAAGATACTTAACATCTCTATCCCTAGGACTAAAAAGCAAGTGCGAAGTCTTTTAGGTCTCATACAATTTTATGGACGTTTCATTCCGAATCTGTCCTCTATCATGGCACCTCTCTCTACACTATTAAAGAAAGGGTCGCCTAACATGGTTCACTGGTCTCATGAATGCCAATCTTCACTAGAGAAGATCAAAACTATGTTTTCATCACCACCTATTTTAGTGTTACCTACAACAGATAAGACATTTGTTCTTCGTAGTGACGCTTCATCCACTGGGATTGGAGCGGCACTAATGCAAGAGTACTCTGGAACTCTGCATCCTGTAATGTATATATCCAGAAAACTTAATGCTGCAGAAAGGAATTACTCGGTTTTAGACCGTGAATTATTGGCAATGGTTTGGTCAATTCTCAAACTCCAAAGATTCCTTCTGGGCGCGCATTTCGTAGTGGAAACTGACCAAAAAGCTCTTACGGCTATCCAAAGTAAGAACTTGAAGAGCTCGAGATCAACTCGATACGCAATCGCTCTTCAACCTTTTCATTTCTCGGTACGAGCTATCCGTGGTTCAGAAAATGTGATGGCGGACATTCTGTCCAGATGCCCACATGATGCCACTTAACTGTTAAATATTGGATCTTTTTAATATGTATAACTTTACAACAGTTATTTTTTGTTTCTTTACTAAGATACACATTTGTAATTTAATAATAGAATGATGGTATCGCTACTTAGCGGTTTATTGATGTTAATTCACCGCTGTTCTTTGATGATTGTTTCTTCATAAATCATAAATTTAAGATTATAGTGTGAATTTTTGGTATGCATTGTATAATTACCAGAATTGTATTATACGTACATCACACCTTCCTGGAAACATTTATTCGTAGAGAAACAATTTCTCTCAGATTTTGAGATATATATTCTCACCGGTCATATTAGGAATTATAGTTATTCCTGATATTTTCATCTGCGCAGTATTCTTGCGTTGTGAGCCTATTCTACGTTGCTCCTAGATGTATTTAAAAAAAAAAATTTTTTTTTTTTTTTTCCCGGGAGGTGTGGTAAGACTGTAAAGGGCAATTTTTACTATCTTGCAATATAATACATTTATATACTTATTATGTTCGCAAATATTTGGTAATCAAAGTATTTCCTTTTTAAGTGCTTAAGGAGAAGTCATTTTTGAGTTACTTCCCTTGAAAGTAGTT
Organism: Oreohelix idahoensis; assembly: GCA_024509875.1. Taxonomy (NCBI): domain Eukaryota; kingdom Metazoa; phylum Mollusca; class Gastropoda; order Stylommatophora; family Oreohelicidae; genus Oreohelix; species Oreohelix idahoensis. The sequence continues at coordinate 119,051 of JAMPIV010008435.1, forward strand.
CCGTCATCTTCGATCGGACTCCGCGGACGAGTCTAGGCCTACTGCGATTTATTCTTTGGCTGGGTAGGAATAGATTGTTCTTGCTTCAGTATATCTATGGCCTGAATTTTTACGTAGTGTTTGTATGAGTAGGACGAGTCTGTCTTATATATGGATATCTTTACATTTCTAAGTCGAACTATGTTGGTTGTGGCTAGAAAAGGTCAAAGGCTATGCAGCGGAAGTATCGCTAGCAAGGGGTGTGATTCATGGCTGTCATCCTGTCTGGATGTAGAATTTTGTGGTAGCCGGCCTATCGCCGAAAAAGTGATCTATAAGTCAATGGGGAAAAGTGATAGTCATTTAGACATGTTGTATGTACTTTACCCCAGTGTTTATTCTCTTTTGCCAAGGAATGGCAAAGTTATATTTCGCATAGAAAGGTAAAACCACAATTTATTATGAACTTGGGCTTCGCCATCGTTGTCGATAAACAGATGCACAGTGGTACTTTTGAAAAGAATATTTATTCAAAGGAAGACGACATTCCTATGTATCAGCACTAGATTATATGATATTATTCAATTACTTCTATGATAGAAGTCATGAAGAAATGAGGACATTTAACGAATGACCAATTTTGGTCTGGGTCCTATAGTGAGTGAAACTCACGAGAGAAGAACAGCCATGTTGAAATTCATATACTTTGTATTTATCGAGTGAGAAAAAGGGATGCCTGTACTATCGCTCGATGAACCAAGAGATCACTGCTACATGTGAGAACCCATGTCTGGGATTCCTATATCTTTATGGAAAATATATATATTGAACTTTACGTGAAGGGATATTCACTAGACGAGGTTAGGTCTAGGATCCTTCCTATATATTGGTTATGGTCTGACGTGCCCAGTCAGTACAGCCAGATGATTTACATGATGGAACTCTGAATGCTTATTTACGAATGCTCCATTATGATATTTGCCAAGCATGAATGCTAACTTAAGATGATATTCCTGTGATCAACATTATGCTGTCTATGTCGACATTTGTTCCTGTAACCATACACGTACTGTCCAAGTGTGCGTCCCATTAAATGTTATAAAAAGACCACCGTAGTTCCAGTACTTCTTGAATTCGAACAGTGTGAGTATGAGTGATGTACTACCAACCTGTCAACTCTATCGAATCATTCTACCATTCGCGTACTGACATTCAGATACACACTCATTGTTTACACTCACATTCTTGTCGGAGCCTCATCACGTTCCAGGACAAGATGACCTGTATGACCAAAACTGTGCTGGGTTTAATGAGTTGACAATCGTTACACTTTACTACACCAGTCCCAACATCTACATTTATCAACTGGTGGACATTCACGGTATCTAACAAATAAATGAGTTAACAACTATACAGAGTTTAACATGTACCACAGAGCGCTGTTAGTGAAGGCTTGTTGAAGTATGGCGTCAGCGAGTAAAAATGTATGACGTAAGCAGGCTGGCAAGGTTGACGTATGCTTTGTTACAACGGTCTTTGGTGTGAAGAGATGGGTGTGATCAGACGTGTCCGGCAAAAGAGTGATTGTGGGATGAAGTTTTTGCCAGATAAAGAAATATTTGTATGTCCAGCGTTGAGCGTATCCGCGAGGATGCATGATTGTGTCATTTATTCATACACTCATATTTGTGGACAGTGAGTTAATAGATGTTCGGACCGTTTTGGTAGTCTTCAGAGTCTGATATTAGCGTTTTCTAGTATTGATGGTTATGTGCGTCTGTCGTAGCTGAATCATATCCAAGTCATATTCAAAACCCCCATCATCAGATAAAATATCAAATACCACAACCAACCTGTTATGAGTAAAATCATAACATATGTTTCGACTTCGACAAGGCTTGTTTATGGACTAGCTTGTTGATAGTACGTTTCCTGGGTTACTCCCGGAAGTACGTCAATGTCTTTTGGACAATTATTGCAGACGTCGTGGCCGGTTTCACTTAGCAGAAGTGAGCGATACTTCGAGGCCTTTCGTCATGTGTTCCTAAGTGTGAACGGACGCATAATTGTCCAGCTCCTATGTGTGTGCTCTTATTATAGAGTTATAAAGATTTACTACAGCTAGATCGTCCATCTACTTCATGGAGTCTATGCTGGTTTGATTTTTTAGGACAAGCGAATGCTGTATGTCAAGGAAAGAGAGAGTGGAAATATTAAATAAAGTCTGCAGCAACATGTCGAAGACATCTTGTCCATAGTCGACTGACTAGCGACGTTTTCAAGACTGGCTAGGTCATGCCATTGTCTTACATTGATATTCGGATGCAAGTTTATTGGAGCATGTTCACAGATTAAATATATATTCGTCTTCACGTCCAAACTGGCCTTGATGGACTTATTTACTATTGGAGACTACATGTGTTATTAATAAGGCTGCATTTAAAAAGTCATACCGGCATGATGGAATGCCCGGTTGAGTTCACACAAGTAAAAGACGTATTATGGGAGGGACCTCTCCAATGTTGAATACCCTAGACAAAATAACCAAAGAGATTAAACCGCCCCATAACACAACCGAACAACACCAGCATAAATGGGCCCCAACATTATATCCAATAAAAACAATTGAGAGTATAAAAAATTTAACAATAGTGGCTTTTCAATCACCTTCTACATTTTCCACCTATTTCTTAAAATTATTTTGTATGTCAGTGTTTTTTTTAAAATAAGTTTTTTTCTGAAAGATGGGGGCCACTATCTGGTTTAATAAGTTCTCAAGGTGGGACTAATAGTATGTCTTGTCTGTCTTCTCTTATCTATCATATCTTGTCTGTATGTCTTGTCTCTCTGTCACGCCTTGTCTGTCTTTCTTTCAGGTCTGCATGTACGCCTTGTATGTTTTGTCTTGTCTCTCATTTCTTGTCCTTCTGTCTATTATGGCTGTATATCTTGTCTGTCTGTCTGTCTGTATGTCTTGTCTGTCTGTCTGCCAGGTCTGTCTGTCTTGTCCGTTTGTCTTGTTTGTCTGTTTCGTCTGTCTGTCTTGTCTGTATTTTATAATCTTGTCTTGTCGTGTTTGCATTGTCTGTCTGTCGATTATCTGTCATCTCTTGTCTGTCTGTGCTACCTTCCTGTTTACTTACCGTCCTACCTAACTTTTTCTATCTCTCTGTTGTATCTGTCTATCATTTATCTAAATATCTATCTCTATCTATTCGTCAGTCTATCTTTCTATATGTCTACCTTGTCACGGGATTGCCTCCACTTGCTTTGCAGTTGTGGTCCACTAATGGTCACAATGCAAGCGTATCTAAAAGTAGGTCGTCCAAGGTATCTATCTTCGCGCAAGATTACTCTTGGCAAAGATGTAGATAGAAGATAAATGACTTTTCTACCTTAGGGGAGCCTTCACAAGATATTCCCAGATGTCAAGAACAAAACGCTGCTTAAGGGCTGAGCAAATTTGTTAACTTATTATCTGGTCCGTCGTCTTTTGTGAAGGGGTTCTGCTATGATTTTGGAATGATCCAACGAAAACCCTTTTATAAGTAATGGCATATATATATATATATATATATATATATATATATATATATATATATATATATATATATATATATATATATATATATATATATATATATATATCAAGAAAAATTGGCTCAAACGTTTGCTTTCGTACAAATAAACTGAATAAACTATTATTGTTTATTTTAAAATAACATACAACAAATTTAATAGTCAATTAGTTCAACAAGTTAAAATAAGGATTAAAAGGGGGGTGGGAAAGTTATTTTAAATTTTTCCTTATTGAGGTTTTGGTAGGGCGTGACTAATACTGTCCGTATTTTTGCTGTAGCCTGTTATACACAACTTAACTCCAGCTGAGTCCTGCAGCCGTGGTTTCCGTCACTTTTTTTGGGTGATGAGTACACTTCTCCACGTAACTCGTCCAATGTAGGCGGGTGGTGGTGATACTCTTCTCTCACACTAGTGGCGTAGGCACTTCAGTACTTAAGTCTGATGTCTTGTAACAACGAACCCAAAATTTTGGGAATACACTCGTCTCCTGGCACAGATTTAGAATGGACCCACAGCCCTGTAGTTAGATGCTGTTCGAATCACTTAAGTCTGAGCAATTCCTCTTATGACGGGTGAAACTCTTGGTCTGGGAATCTGTAATTCCTCTTATGACGGGTGAGGCACTTGGTATGGAAATCTATAATTCCTCTTATGACGGGTGAAACATTTGGCCTGGAAATCTATAATTCCTCTTATGACGGGTTAAACACATAAATGGAATTCTATAATTCCCTTTATGATTTCTTGTGATATAATTCCCAAGTTTCCAGTCTTGTATTAAAATGGCGGGTTTACTTGTGAATTCCAAACTTGCCCAATACTCAATCTGGTACTTATAGTTTTGGAATTGTAAGTCTTATCCTCTTTCTTCTGGCTTGTAGGAGGTGTTTAGTTGTGCGATGCAGTCTGTCTGTGTTTTGTTGTGACTCCGAGTTTTTTAGATTATATCTCACAATCCTTAGTTTCAAATCTCAGTTGTGTTTCCGACGAAAGTTCCAATCAAACCATAGTAGATTCTGGAGAACCAATCCAATCTATGTAGCACTGTTTGGGTGGGGAAATTTATCATTACTCATCCCACGCGTATTTGAAAATATTAAATTTAACATACACGCGTGGCCTCTTACACAGTGATGCCATATCGTTACCTAAGACTTCCGGAACACCTCTGTTTATCAGAATAATCTACGTGCCTACGCCAGACAGATATCTGGACAGCCCGTGTGGTCTTCTTTCATTGGATCACCATACCGGCTTGTGTCAACACGATCAGCCACTTTCCAGTGGGGTCAAATGTTTGACGGACACGTTACCACAGGTGTTCAGACGGATTAGGCGATAAAATATACTGTTCAAAAAAAGAAACGCATAGCTATCCGAGGGCGCGTTTTTATGAGTTTGTAAGTAAAATTTGGTGCTAGGGTATATAAAAACCAGCCTCAAATGTTCTTTACAGTGTCACATGCACGTGTTGACCTGAATTGCGTTCGTTTTTGTAATCGTTACAACGCAGTGGTCAATAGTGTATATGACGCAATTTTTGACCACAGCTCATGTTGCGCGCACGTGAAAGCAACAACATTTGGGGTGAACACTATTCACTGACTACGCAACTGAAACCCTATAAAAGGATAACGCTACACACAAAAAATTCAGTTAATTTTCAACCAGACATTTATGCCGTCTCTATCGATAAATTTAAGGAACATTGCTATTGGCCGTTTGAACGCAGGCGAAAGTCAAAGTCAGGTTGCCAGGCATCTAAACGTGCATCAGAGTACCATCAGTCGACTTTGGCACCGGTTCCACGCATCCATGCCCAGAAGATGCCAGTCGCTGATCGATGCAAGTGGAGGCCACACACCATACTAACGGGAAAGCCCGTACGCCAAAAACTCTCGTGACTCAGATGCAAAACAACTGTCAATTGATTGGTTGAACCCTAAGGTATTCTTTTGTGCAATTTGAACAATTAACTCATTAAATTAAAAAAGTTATTGAATGTCAAAATTATGGCTATGTGTGTGCCTTCAGTAGCTATGCGTTTCTTTTTTTTTGGACAGTATATAAAGATTAACTGAAGTTTAAAACAAATGTTGGGAAAGGTTACGACTAAGTATCCACAAGATTGGGATAGAATATTACCCGCTATTCTCTTCGCCTATAGAGAAATTCCCAACGAAAATACGGAGTTTGCGCCATTTGAATTATACTGTTCAAAAAAAGAAACGTATAGCTACTGAAGGCACACACATAGCCACAATTTTGACATTCAATAACTTTTTTAATTTAATGAGTTAATTGTTCAAATTGCACAAAAGAATACCTTAGGGTTCAACCAATCAATTGACAGTTGTTTTGTTTCTGAGTCATGAGAGTTTTTGGCGTACGGGCTTTCCCGTTAGTATGGTGTGTGACCTCCACGTGCATCGATCAGCGACTGGAATCTTCTGGGCATGGATGCGTGGAACCGGTGCCAAAGTCGACTGATGGTACTCTGATGCACGTTTAGATGCCTGGCAACCTGACTTTGATTTTTGCCTGCGTGCAAACGGCCAATAGCAATGTTCCTTAAATTTATTGATAGAGACGGCATAAATGTCTGCTTGAAAATTAACTGAATTTTTGTGTGTAGCGTTAACCTTTTATAGGGTTTCAGTTGCGTAGTCAGTGAATAGTGTTCACCCCAAATGTTGTTGCTTTCACGTGCGAGCAACATGAGCTGTGCTCAAAAATTGCGTCATATACACTATTGACCACTGCGTTGTAACGATTACAAAAACGAACGCAATTCAGGTCAACACGTGCATGTGACACTGTAAAGAACATTTGAGGCTGGTTTTTATATACCCTAGCACCAAATTTACTTACAAACTCATAAAAACGCGTCCTCGGATAGCTATGCGTTTCTTTTTTTGAACAGTATATTATCGCTGGCCGAGTCACCAAGCCTGGCGAATCTTAACAACAGTATGGGAGTGGAGTGTGAAACAATAAGATACGCATTACTCCCATAGCAAATACTGACGTAGGGGAGGGGCGTGTTAGAGACTTCACCATGCTATGTCCAGCATAGAGCAAAATAGTAGAAATAACGAATGAAAAGGCATGATTTATGCCAAATAAAAGCGATGAGTGAGAAAACTGAAGAAAAAGAAAGGATACTGCCGGAGGGCTAAATGTGTGAGAGATCACACAAAAGGACACGTACAGACGCGTCGTCACATACCTATGTATCTATTTATCTGTCTGTATGTCCTTTTTTCACGTAGTGCATAACGGTCGCTCTTAACCTCTGCCTTCAAACTATATAACAACTAACAGAGCGAGAGATAGAGAACTGAGATAGATCAGTCTGGCACTCACGTAATCAGACATGAAAAACTGAAGTCAAATGTCAAATATAGAGTCAAATAAAAAATAAATGAACCAAAAAAGTGAAACAACACAATAACGGATTTCGTTGGAAGTCAACAGCGGAACAAAATTGGCCTAGCTAACGCACGGGACTGAATGGCCGTTGTCGGTTGATTTCGAAATTCTAGAAGCTGAGTACATGAGTTCTCAAAACGAAGCTTTGGGTAAAAAAAAGACGATTCAGTTAGAAAGAGATGAGTGAGAGAAAGGAGCGAGAGAGAAAATGTGGCTTACTATGTAATACTAGATATGTTTTAAAGTACAATATATAATTCCTATATTGTAATTTTTTGTCCGCTGACGCGTTATTTAATTTGGGTAAGCAGTGATTTTATTAATTTATTAATTAATTTTTTTAAAGATAAGATGTAGACAGTTCTCCGGATATGTCACGAAAAGAGGAAGACTGGCAAGTATAGAGTGCTCTTCTGAAACAATTGAGTTGAGTTACTTTACCAGAGGTCCAACAAAAGGAAGACGCGTCGTAATTTGTATGGTAGACACTGCAAAAAAAAAAACAACAACAAAATCAAATAAACAAAAGAAAACAAAATGTGAATTTGTCCAGTTTTTCTCTGATGATGAAAATTTAATACATGATGGACCTTGATGTTAACTTAAATCACAATATTGAAATGCTTTCAAAATTAAAAAAATAAAATCTTTGTTGCCGGTTTCTAAATTTGCACTATTACAATTACCTGTTTAAAAAAAAACACAAAAAAAACTCTACAGCTGTGGTCATTTATTCCAGTATCGCGTGTTCCAAACTTTTTCCAGTTTAGACAGGGTCAAAAGATCAGAGTTCAATGGACTATTTCATATGAAGACTTAGTGAAGAAAGAATATGGATTTGAGAGGACCCACATGAAAAAAATTGACATCATTACAAGACAGTACTAGCTTCGATATCCCCAGATTAAGAAAATGAAAGGGTTACCTTTGGCAGAATGTAAAAGATCTATAGCAGAATGGAACTGAAGCCAGACAGACATGAAAGAAAGACACAAAAATACAGAGAATGATCTTCAGCGGGTGGCATAGGACAAGAAGAGATCCCGTTTACACGCCCATTGAGGCATATTGGGAATATGGTGTTAGGCCCATATTTTCTCGACCATTGGCACACTAGGGGTGATGTGGTCAGCATCACGCCGGCCGCCTTTAACCTTCCCAGAGTTGCTTTGGTACCCAATTGATGAGGCTGTGTCGACCCCAGAGCCGTTTGCGGTCTAAAAATATCCTACCTCAACTGGGGATCGAACCATGGACCACCGAGCTAGGACAAGAAGGCTTGGAGTGTATACAGTCCTACTACATCTCCTCAAGCATGTCGTAAGAGGCGATTAATATGATGCTATGCATTGGGCAGAGAACCTCATCCATATAAAGGTTGCAACATAAACCAGAGCTGGAAGAATTGGTGTAGGCTTCCTCAAGGGGCGATTTCCATTGGTAGCTTCATGACCGAATAACATGATGATGAACATAAGTAGTGGTAGTGGTAGTGGTAGTGGTAGTGGTAGTGGTAGTGGTAGTAGACTAAAAGTAGGAATGTTCCTGGGGATTTTTTATTTTTTTATTATTTTTATTTTTTTTAAATAAAATTTTGCCTCGTTTTGGCGAGGCGCTTCCCGTTCAACCTAGTCGATTATATTAGGTCGCATCTCTGATTTTGTGTGTATGTGTTTTTTTTTTATTAATTTAAAATTTCCACAGCGGGTGAGGGGAAGCGGGGGGGGGGGGGGGGCGCATGCATAACCCTCTTTGTGTGCCAGTAAGGTGTGTCAGTGTGAATGTACGTGTGTGTGTGTGTTCAATTTACTAAATACAATGAAAATATAAAGAATACTTTAATCTGAAGACATGTTGAGAATTGTATTATTGCAGGGCAGAAACGTAAAAAAGAAACTAACTTCTAGTACTCAGACCTAACGGTCTTTAATATTTGGACATGCGCCCTAATATAACCGACTAGGTTGAACGGGACGCCGTCCCTCGTCATAACGAGGCAAAATTTTATTTAAAAAAAACAAAAAACCCAGATGAAATAAAAAGATTTCGTCATTTGTTCATTCAGTTGTTCGTTTGTTCGTTCATTTGTTCGTTCGTTCATTTGTTCGTTCGTTCGTTCGTTCATTCGTTTGTTCGTTAGTTCGTTCCTTCCTTCCTTTGTGGCCTTTTACAACAGTTCCTGAGAAGTTTGTCATCATTTTTACTATCTTTCCCCCTTTCGGTGCACTTGGGCATATGTGGTGAAGTGGGATGTTATAAATATTTATAGGGGGACTTAGTGTACTGACTGAGATCAGCTGTGAAGGTATCTATATCTAATGAGAGTAGTGTATTATAGATAACCTTACTTGCTGCCACATATATATATATCTCAGTCAGAATTATTCTGGAATAGTGTGATGACTACGTTGTATGTCTAGGGTATGTGTATGATGAAGTGTAAGTCATAACAACAACAGACAGATAAACAATTTAATTTATTCCACTACACGTGACAACACTGTGACACTCACATACATATAACACTCTAAGAGGATATCTTAAAGGAGTCACTGATAACTTTTCAAATAACAATATGTATTCATTGCTGTCATGAATGTATATGTGTCCTGATTCAAATACAAAGGGAACCAGGAATCACAATCAATTTTAATTACAAGTTATATGTACATAATTTATCAATATGAATATTGTAGTGACATATATTATTAAAAGTATCCTATGTGTGTCAGTTGTGTAGTAGTAATATGAGGTAATACTGGTTTTGTTTTGTTCAAGCTCTGTTGGTATTTGTCATCATGACTTCAATAGTTTGTCTTTATTGGAACTAGTATTGGAGATGTTCTCAGTTCCTGATATTAAAACAATTTACTTCCCCTCTTAAGTTTATGTTACAATGTTATTTTAAGATGGGGGTACATAATTTTGATCTCAGCTGGCCACATCAGCTTATCTTGCGTGATGGCGGCAGGAAAGGACTCCTCTGCTCGATTTCTCCCCTGTGCTCTGGAGACACCTCACTGATAGCTAAATGGACCAAGGAGTATGCTGTCCGACTCTGGATTCAGCAAAGCTCTGACCAGGTGCTGCTCAATACCATCAAGACCACGGTCCCTGAAAACAAGAAGGAGGTACCTTCTACTTCATAACTAATTTATACTCTCTTTTTACACTGAGCACAATACATCACAAACATTGAGTTCAGAGCGTTAGGCCAACTGTCAGCTTCATCTGAAATACTTTATACCAGTATTAACCTCCTTAATGGTTACTACGCCTCTGCACTTCCAGCATTATTTCTTTCTAGTCAATCATCTAGGTGTCAGTGTACTGTTTGGCCATTCCATGCCGTTTTACTTTCCTCCGACACCTTCTGTTCAGGCTGGAGCATTATAGGCTTTACATCATGTTTGCTACTGAACTACACATATATACAGGCATAAATTAACAATTCACATTCAATTTTCATTAAAAGATACTGAATGTTTCAAGCTTACCACAATTGATGGAAACAAACACAGATACGTTGATTAGCAATGAATTCTGGCACAAATACTGGCACAAATTCCCATCTGCTTATGTTCCAGGCTTTTATTTAGCAAAAATATGAGCTGGCTTCAACGCACTGTTGCTTTATCAAGCTTATTTGAACTAGTGGTCTCGAACTAACGCTCCTAAGTGAGTATATCAGCGAGTCTGGCCAATGGAGCCACGTTTCGACAAGTGTTTGAAAAAATTTTAACTTCCTACGTCTCCCCTAACAACCAAAGATAGCATTTATAGCCCGACCAATCGTGTTTAGCCTTACATATCATTCCAGCCAATCAGTTCAAATGTAACTTGTGGCCCATTTCCCGTACAATGGTGGTGTAAAAAAATCTACCACTGAGCGATTCTGATTTTGGGTGTTGTCTGACAGCACTATCATTTTATTTTGGCTATAACTTGTTAATTCCTAGACTATTTGCATAACGTTGTACATATTCTTTGTCAGCAAACCCTAAGGAACCCAAATATATATATTTAATAGAGCTAAAATGCTGCGTTCAAAATATGCAATTCCTTCTACCTCCTGTTTCGAAGATGTGCTGTCTGGGTACTGTAATGTTTTCAAACGTAAACCCATCTATTGTCATCTTTCTAATAAGAGTTTTTCAGGATTTAAAAACCTAACTCTGGGAAGGTTAGTGTTTTTATCACTGTCCGTCCGAAAAAGTTAGTGCATGTGGCCTTACACGCGTGATAGTAGTAATTGTGTATCGCGCGACGCGTGTTTTGTGTTGCACGTGTTCGGCTTTATGCCTCTCCCTTCTCTCTATCCTTTAGTCCATCTGTCTTTAGTTACGCCGTGTATAAAATGGAATGAATGAAATATTAAAATTAGGTCATTGTTCAGCTTGCGTATCTCACTGTTTTTCCAAGAAATACAGCACACGTTTCATTGAAGAAAGCGGGTAATAATATAGTAGGCTTTTACTATCAACGTGAAAGCGTTACAATTTGCAGACGAAGCATAAAACAAAGGGGATTTCGAGTACATTCCTTGTGACAGCACTGTTATTTTACCATTGCTCTTTTCTTTATTAGATTTATTTGTTAGGCTTTATATTTACCTGATAATTTATATAAGTGGATTAGAATATTTCACGACACCTCCCCTCTTAAAACAGACATCCCATGTCAGTCCTTTATTCTATATACACATAGATAAATGTAAGTCAACTTGACTTTCCTCTGCTGTGGTGCTATCATGGTTTTATGTAGTTGGGTCCATTCAGAGTAGGCACTACTCTTGAAATCTGCCTCAGACTTCTACAACCAATAATATATTTCGGTTATGTTACTGAACAGCCGCAAGTGTGAGTGCTTGTCTTAATGCTGCTTCGCAACCCGTATTCACCATTTCTCTTCTCTGAGTCTGCGCAATGATATGTCCAGAGAACATTATATTTCCCTCAAAATGTACGTTATGAGGAGATAACATATACCTGGTGATAGCAGAGTTTTCGTAGTGGATCCCATAATCTTCTTATTATCCTGTATGAAACATTCGGAATATCCTCAATCAAAGAGGCAACTCAGGGATTCATTACGTTCCTCCGAAATGTTTACATCCAACAATTTTCTCATCATTCTAGAGAAGACACTAGGCGCATTCTTCAATCCAAATGGCAATCTATTAAACTCATAGTGTCCTTCTGAGGTACTAAAAGCTAGGTATGGTCTAACCTCAGGCTTTACTGGAATCTGATAGTATCCTTTCCTCAGATCCACTTTTGAGAAATATTTAGCTTTATTTAGTCTGGCAAACAGCTGATTTGTATCCGGCAATGGATCCACCTGTCCTTCTGTAATAGCATTCAGTCTCCTGTAATCTATACAGAGTCTATGTTCTCCAGAGGGCTTCCTTAAGAGTACAACACCGGAACTATATGAGGAATCACTGTGTGAAATAATTCCCTCCTTCAATAGATAGTCTATCTCTTCCTTCAAAGCTTTCTCCTTAGCAAACGGAATCGAATATGGTTTCATACAGACAGGTGTGGGGTCTATCAGTTTCATATCATATTCCAATGGGTTTGTATGCCCTGGTCGGTCTGTTAACACCTCTGCATGATTATTTAGAACCTGTTGCACTCTCTCTTTCTGAGTTTTCGTTAAATGTGTACTGATTTTCACCTGTGCTGCTGTCTCACAGGGGTGTAATGGATACTCAAATGATGAAAGTGGTTCCTTTTTCATCTCCATGGCGATGGACAAGGTCAACAAGTGTGTGTCTCCTCCTGATGTTCTCTTTCCAAATATTTCTTCAGGAGATTCACATGATAGATTTTTACTTTCCCCTTCTTATCTATCTTATAATTTGTTCTAGACACCTTCTCTAGAACTGTATATGGACCCTGCCATCCAATTTGTAACTTATTCTGACTCCCGGGCAAAAGAAGCAGTACTTTCTCTCCCACAGCCAAATTTCTGTCTTTCGCCTTCCTGTTATAATAGGCAGCATGTTTCTTCCTGGCTTGTTTCAAATTTTCATTGGCAAGTTTCCAGCCAGTTTTTTTAAACGAGTGGTCAGCTCATTCACATATTGGTATGAAGATGTAATGTTTTCCTCTGCCTTTTCATCAGTCCACGTTCTTAACAAAGCTACATGTGGACCTTTAATTGTGTGGACCTATTTGTCCATGCACCGGTATGGTCTCTTCCACTCGAAGCTTTATAGTGATGATTTTTCCTCCCAGAATTTTCATTCACAAAACGACCGCTACCAATTCTTTTTCCTTTTGGGGCTTTCTCCCCACTTAAAATTCTTGATGAGAGATTTCCTCTCTACATCTTCTTCCTCCAGTTTGTTTAAGTCCGATTGAGGGATTGTCGGCTTATCCTGGGGTAAGACATCCTTTTGCACTCTCCGCATAGTGGCCATTGTAAAACAGTTAAGTGAAGCTTGTCCGTGAAAAGGGGCTTCCCATTCCATTTGGTCCACTTTATCAAATCTATTTTTCTTTTTATTGTCAGGCCTAATTTTGCCCCGTGGCGTGTCCAGGTCCTGATCCATGTTCCCACTTGTGGGTGTTCCCTCATGTGCTATGCTACACCTTTCTACAAAATTCTCAATGTCCCATCTTGCTTTGGGCCAATAATAATTGTGAGCCACCTTTTGAATGATGGTACCTATCTTCTCATGGTCCCCCTCTGGTTTCACATGTAGGCTCCTTATTAAGTCTGCCCTATATCTTTTAGGAAGTACCAGCTGTCCCTGACCTTTGGATCTAGCTCCAGTCTTCCTATACATCAACTTGTTTTTCATGTAAAAATCTCCCTTGCCTGGAGTTGTATGACAAGTTGACAATTTTCTGAAACAAGGCTTGAGTGTTTTATCCCCAGCCTGTGCCTTCCTCATCTCTTCTGGAGTGGTATCTAACATAATATCCTCCTCCTGTCTGGAGGTCGACCTGACCTGAAGGGTTGCCATATACACAGGTTTCCTTCTGCAACGGTCAGTGTCATGATTGTCCATCTGACAATTCTTACACCACCTTTTTCCTTGGTTGAAAGATTTTCTTTCATCATATTTCCTTTCATCGAATTGTGGGAATTTATTTTTATTTTCATACCGTGGCCTATCAAATTGGTGCTTACTTTTGTTTTGATCTCTAGGATCAAATTGATTAAAGTTCTGTGGTGCCCTAAAGTTATCCACTTGTTTCTTTTTATAACCTGTTACCTCTGCTTGAGCTGCTTGATACCTTTCAGCAACATTTAGCAACTCACCCAGCCTCTCTGCACCTTGTTCCATGAGAAACTTTCTCAGGTCTGGAGCCATGGACTCTCTTAGTTGCTCTATAAGGACCATTTCCTTAAGATCTTGGGTTTTCCCCAGAGAAGTCCATTTCTCCAAGTATGTCTCGATTCGTGCAGAGAACTGGTGATAGGTTTCACCTGACAGTAGTTTTGCATTCCTAAATTTTTTCCTATAAAATTCTGCATTCTTTTCATACCTTAACAAAAGAGCCTGCTTTAGCATGTCATAATTTTCCTGATCACCTCTGCTCATTTTTGCAAAAACTTCATAAGCTGCCCCACGAAGTCCTTGAGATAACTTTAAGCTCCACCTCTCTCTCTCTAACCCATACGTGGTAGCTAATAGTTCATACCTATTTAGATAGCTCTCTATATCATCGTCTTTCTCAACAAAATGATCTAAATGAAAATTCATAGCTGAGGTTGAGGCTCCTTGGCTAGCAGTGGCATCAGAGGCAAAGGGACTGGCACCATTTTCAGGAGCATGGCCTTGAAACTCAAACTCCCTTAGTCGTAACTCATGTTCCCTTTGTAATCTTTTATCTTCTGCTTCCCTTTCTGCAGCTAATTTCTTCTGCTTCCCTTTCTGCAGCTAATTTCTTCTCTTCCCTTTCTGCAGCTAATTTCTTCTCTTCCCTTTCTGCAGCTAATTTCTTCTCTTCCCTTTCTGCAGCCAATCTTCTTTCTTCTGCTTCCCTTTCTGCAGCCAATCTTTTGTCTTCTCTTTCTGCTTCCAATTTCTTAGCCTCAGCCTCAATCTGCAACCTCTTAGTCTCAGCCTCAGCCTCAAATTGTAACTTCTTAATTTCCCTTTCAGCCTCTAACTTTCTTTCGGCTTCAAACCTTCTTTCTTCGCGTTCAATAAATTTGTCACATTCCGTAGTGACATAGGCAACCATAACTTGCCCATCTAATCCTAACTCTTTTGCAGTCTGAACAGCAGCAGATCGAAACTTGGCCAGGTCCGCCATTGTCTATCAGGTAAATTTATACAATGTCTAACCAACAATTCAATCTCTAAATATATATCTAATGGACAACACAGGCACCGTGAGCTCAACCTTATTTAATTCCACCCAAGGATACCTTTTAATTCTTATATTCCCTGAAGTGAATTACCCCCAATATTTTTAATAGGGGAAGATTCAAAATCCCAAGAGCGAGACCCCAATATATGTGGTGAAGTGGGATGTTATAAATATTTATAGGGGGACTTAGTGTACTGACTGAGATCAGCTGTGAAGGTATCTATATCTAATGAGAGTAGTGTATTATAGATAACCTTACTTGCTGCCACATATATATATATATCTCAGTCAGAATTATTCTGGAATAGTGTGATGACTACGTTGTATGTCTAGGGTATGTGTATGATGAAGTGTAAGTCATAACAACAACAGACAGATAAACAATTTAATTTATTCCACTACCCGTGACAACACTGTGACACTCACATACATATAACACTCTAAGAGGATATCTTAAAGGAGTCACTGATAACTTTTCAAATAACAATATGTATTTATTGCTGTCATGAATGTATATGTGTCCTGATTCAAATACAAAGGGAACCAGGAATCACAATCAATTTTAATTACAAGTTATATGTACAGAATTTATCAATATGAATATTGTAGTGACATATATTATTAAAAGTATCCTATGTGTGTCAGTTGTGTAGTAGTAATATGAGGTAATACTGGTTTTGTTTTGTTCAAGCTCTGTTGGTATTTGTCATCATGACTTCAATAGTTTGTCTTTATTGGAACTAGTATTGGAGATGTTCTCAGTTCCTGATATTAAAACAATTTACTTCCCCTCTTAAGTTTATGTTACAATGTTATTTTAAGATGGGGGTACATAATTTTGAGCTCAGCTGGCCACATCAGCTTATCTTGCGTGATGGCGGCAGGAAAGGACTCCTCTGCTCGATTTCTCCCCTGTGCTCTGGAGACACCTCACTGATAGCTAAATGGACCAAGGAGTATGCTGTCCGACTCTGGATTCAGCAAAGCTCTGACCAGGTGCTGCTCAATACCATCAAGACCACGGTCCCTGAAAACAAGAAGGATGTACCTTCTACTTCATAACTAATTTATACTCTCTTTTTACACTGAGCACAACACATCACAAACATTGAGTTCAGAGCGTTAGGCCAACTGTCAGCTTCATCTGAAATACTTTATACCAGTATTAACCTCCTTAATGGTTACTACGCCTCTGCACTTCCAGCATTATTTCTTTCTAGTCAATCATCTAGGTGTCAGTGTACTGTTTGGCCATTCCATGCCGTTTTACTTTCCTCCGACACCTTCTGTTCAGGCTGGAGCATTATAGGCTTTACATCATGTTTGCTACTGAACTACACATATATACAGGCATAAATTAACAATTCACATTCAATTTTCATTAAAAGATACTGAATGTTTCAAGCTTACCACAATTCATGGAAACAAACACAGATACGTTGATTAGCAATGAATTCTGGCACAAATACTGGCACAAATTCCCATCTGCTTATGTTCCAGGCTTTTATTTAGCAAAAATATGAGCTGGCTTCAACGCACTGTTGCTTTATCAAGCTTATTTGAACTAGTGGTCTCGAACTAACGCTCCTAAGTGAGTATATCAGCGAGTCTGGCCAATGGAGCCACGTTTCGACAAGTGTTTGAAAAAATTTTAACTTCCTACGTCTCCCCTAACAACCAAAGATAGCATTTATAGCCCGACCAATCGTGTTTAGCCTTACATATCATTCCAGCCAATCAGTTCAAATGTAACTTGTGGCCCATTTCCCGTACAATGGTGGTGTAAAAAAATCTACCACTGAGCGATTCTGATTTTGGGTGTTGTCTGACAGCACTATCATTTTATTTTGGCTATAACTTGTTAATTCCTAGACTATTTGCATAACGTTGTACATATTCTTTGTCAGCAAACCCTAAGGAACCCAAATATATATATTTAATAGAGCTAAAATGCTGCGTTCAAAATATGCAATTCCTTCTACCTCCTGTTTCGAAGATGTGCTGTCTGGGTACTGTAATGTTTTCAAACGTAAACCCATCTATTGTCATCTTTCTAATAAGAGTTTTTCAGAATTTAAAAACCTAACTCTGGGAAGGTTAGTGTTTTTATCACTGTCCGTCCGAAAAAGTTAGTGCATGTGGCCTTACACGCGTGATAGTAGTAATTGTGTATCGCGCGACGCGTGTTTTGTGTTGCACGTGTTCGGCTTTATGCCTCTCCCTTCTCTCTATCCTTTAGTCCATCTGTCTTTAGTTACGCCGTGTATAAAATGGAATGAATGAAATATTAAAATTAGGTCATTGTTCAGCTTGCGTATCTCACTGTTTTTCCAAGAAATACAGCACACGTTTCATTGAAGAAAGCGGGTAATAATATAGTAGGCTTTTACTATCAACGTGAAAGCGTTACAATTTGCAGACGAAGCATAAAACAAAGGGGATTTCGAGTACATTCCTTGTGACAGCACTGTTATTTTACCATTGCTCTTTTCTTTATTAGATTTATTTGTTAGGCTTTATATTTACCTGATAATTTATATATGTGGATTAGAATATTTCACGACAGCATAATTGACAAAAAAAAAAAAAAAAAAAACACACACACACACACTCACAAACACACACATGGAGAAGGTAACTGGAGACATACATGAAAGGGAAAAGGAATCAATGGGAAAGATCTGGAGTAAATGGCACAGCACAAGAGGGCTTAACATGTTATTGTTGAGGACGTGTGAAAGATCTTCCTGAAAACAGGAATCCCTTATTTAGGTTGCTACAGTATGTCACCTGTGGTTGACCCTAGCTCAGCCAGTATACGTTGAACAGTAAGAAAAAGTGCGTCCAGCCGCAAAGCCCAATGACAAAAATAAACAGAACAACTAACCATTGACAGCTAAGTCAAGCAAGTTACCCAGCAGCAGATGAGATGAAGGTAATTGAGCGAAATGTGAAAGACGATGATTATCTAGCTGGAGCGATGGTCATCCTTGAACAGCAGTTTTTTTGTTGTTATTTCAGCCTCCATTATTTTGTTTCACGCCTCTCCGCCCCGTGCTTCTTTTTGTTTGTCTCAAATTTCAACATATTGATTTCATATTCGTCTTTGTTTTTTTTCTTCTGCGTCTTTCGTTTCTTCATCCTCATCTTTTTTCTATCCTTTCGTCTTCTGATTATTCATCATCACCGTCATCGTCGTCGCCGTCACCATCGTTAAAATCAGCATTGTCATCATTATCAACATTGACATCTTTATCAACATTGTCATCATTATCAACATTGTCATCATTATCAACATTGTCATCATTATCAAAAGTTCCTTAATCATTATCAACATTATCATCATTATCAACATTGTCATCATTATCAACATTGACATCATTATCAACATTGTCATCATTGTCATCATTATCAACATTGTCATCATTATCAAAAGTTCCTTAATCATTATCAACATTATCATCATTATCAACATTGTCATCATTATCAACATTGACATCATTATCAACATTGTCATCATTATCAACATTGACATCATTATCAACAGTGGCATCATTATCAACATTGACATCATTATCTACATTGTCATCATTATCAACATTGTCATCATTATCAACATTGCCATCATTATCAACATTGACATCATTATCAACATTGTCATCATTATCAACATTGCCATCATTATCAACAATGTCATCATTATCAACATTGTCATCATTATCAACATTGCCATCATCATCAGCATTATGATCATTGTCAGCAGCATCATCATTGTCATCAGCATTGCCATCAGTATTGTCATCATTATAATCAATGTCAGCATTGTCATCAGTATTGTCATCATTGTCAGCATTGTCATCGTTGTTGGCATTTCCATCAGAATTGTCATCAATATTGTCATCATTATCATCGTTATCATCATTGTCATCATTGTCATCAGCATTGTCATTATCAGCATTGTCATCATTATCTGCATTGTCATCATTATCAGCAATGTCAACATCATCAGCACTGCCATCACTATCATTATTGTCATCATTATCAGCATTGTCATCATTATCAGCATTGCCATCATTATCAGCAATATCATCGTTATAAGCATTGTAATTATTACCAGCATTGTCATCATTATCATCATTGTCATCATTATCATCATTGTCATCATTATCAGCATTGTCATCATTATCATCATTGCCACCATCAGCATTGTCATCATTATCATTATTGTCATCATTATCATCATTGTCATAAGTATCAGGATTGTTATCATTATCATCAATGTCTTTATTATCATCATTGTCATCATTGTCTTCACTATCATCATCGTCATCATTATCATCATTGTCTTCGTTCTCATTATTGTCATCATTCACATCATTGTCATCATTATCAGCATTGTCATGATTATCAGCATTGTCATCATCAACATTGTCATCATTATCATCATTGTCATCATTATCGGCATTGTATCATTATCATCATTGTCATCATTATCAGCATTGTCATCATTATTATCATTGTCATCATTATCATCATTGTCATCATTATCAACATTGCCATCATTATCATCATTGTCAGCATTGTCATCATTATCATCATTGTCAGCATTGTCATCATTATCATCATTGTCAGCATTGTCATCATTATCATCATTGTTATCATTATCAACATTGCCATCATTGTCAGCATTGTCATCATTATCATCATTATCATCATTGTCAGCATTGTCATCATTATCATCATTGTCATCATTATCAACATTGCCATCATTGTCATCATTATCATCATTATCATCATTGCCATTATTGTCATCATTGTCATCATTATCATCATTATCAGCATTGTCATCATTGTCATCATTATCATCATTGTCATCATTATCAGCATGTCATAATTATCATCATTGTCATCATCATCAGGATTGTCATCATTATCATCATTGTCATCATCATCAGGATTGTCATCATTATCAGCATTGTCATCATCCTCATCCCTATCAGCCTCCTCTGCTTCACTGTCATCATCATCATCATCATCATCTTCATCATCTTCAACTGCTGCTTCACGATTATTACCTACTCCTTCTGCCACTGCTTCTTCAATTTCGACTTACTCTGTTGTGGTATTCGCCTCCTGTTGCCTCTTATTGATCCACTGCTATTGCCTGTCCTGTTTCCTTTTGTATTTGTGCTTGTGTGTACGCGTTTTGCTCCCACTTCTTCCTCTTCCCTTGTTTCTTTCTTCTTCTTTATCATCTTTCTCAAATTCTTTTTTTTTGTGTCTTCTTATATTGTTCTTTCTTTTTCTGACTCTTCCTTCTCAATAGTTTTTTTTTTCGTCTTTCTCTTTCTTTTCAGTTTCTTTTTCTTCTTCTTACTATTCCTTCTCAATTGTTTTTTTTTCCTTATTCTTCCTTCTCAATTGTTATTTTTTTCTTACTATTCCTTCTCAATTTTTTTTCCTTACTCTTCCTTTTAAAATTCTTGTTTCTTCTTCTTCTTGCTCTTCTTTTCCTCTATTTTCCCCCTTCGTCCGGTTTTAACACTCCCATAGCATCCCTCATCAGCTTTCCCACGGAGCGCAGACCCTCATGTCGTCCTCCTTCACGTGCCATCACTCAAGGTCTTTTCCAAGACCCGTTCTACCGTCTTCATGCCCTGCAATTGTCTAGTCTCCATTCTCTTTTCTCTCATTTCTCGTGCTTCCTTGGTCTCCTCGTCCCCGTCAGTCTCTCTTTTCGCTTTCCTTTTTTTTTTCCCTGAGGTTCCCAGAACAAGGACTTTGCCTTATAAGGATGCATCAACAGGTTTCCTCAATGATGTGTGTCCATATCCTCTGTCCCGTCTTCTGCTTTTTCTTCGAACGTTATTTCTTCTTTCTCCCATTCTATTCTTTCTTCTCTTTTTTTGTTTTTCTGTTTCATTAATTTTTGATTCTGTTGTGATATTTCCATAGCTTGCACTTCTCATTCCTCAGCGTCAACTGTCCGTGCACTTCCTTCCCTGTCTTTTCTTCTGTGTTTTTTTTTTTTTTTTTTTTTAAATTAAACAAATGTTTTTCTGTACATACGTTCATATTCTATACTTTTCTTCGTCTGCTGGTCTACCTCTCTGTCCATAGGCAGATTTTGTCTGTGTTCTTCGCGTGATGCTTTTTTTCGCTTCGACTGTCTTCCTCTTTCTTCTTGGTTGGCGCTTCTACTTTTGGCCGTGCTGTTTCTATCGTAGATCCTCTAACATCCTTCGTTTATTAATCTTTTGGAGGTCGATGATTCGGTCTGTGGGTTCTTGTTTAGTTTTGTTTTTTTTTGAAGTGGGGGGGTTTTTTTTGGGGGGGGGGGGGGGGGGGGGGGGGGGGGGGGGGGGGGGGGGGGGGGGGG